>ML797135.1:115435-154140 GCA_009831015.1 Picea engelmannii
TTAGTTTAGTATTAGATAGTAGATTGTATATAGAATAGTTAGTTTAGTTTATTAGTTTGTTTTATTTCTTTTTAGTTAGATTAGTTTAGTTTGTTTTAATAGTTAGTTAGATTAGTTAGTTTAGAATAGTTTTTCTTTTTGTTTCTTAGGACCTTAGATCGGCTAACGGAGCCACTAAACCCGTCAGGGTGGTTCATCCCAAACGACTTGGGTTATTAGACAACCCCGGACTGGTTCCACTCTCTCAGTTGACGGACGGTCAATTTCGCCCGTCAACACGCCCCCGAGAATTTGTTTTTCCTCGAGATATCGTGTCGCATGTTTTCCTCATTTTTGGTGTTGCCTCAATTTTTGTGTCCATTGTTGAGAGGTTTTTTGGCACATGGTTTTTGCCAATGGTTTTATATTTCCAGTTAAGGAATCATAATTTTTTACTAATCTAGGTCATTGATTTAGGGTTTTGTATCTCATTGGCTCCTATATGTATATTGTATTGTAAACAATGTATCACTATGAATGAATATAGAATATGATGGTTTTCCCGGTTTGCGTTTCCAGGGGAAAAATATCTGTGTAATGTGTATATTTTACATTGTGTCTTCTATGTTCTTTTATTGAAAATCGATTTGCGGTAAAATATTTTACAAGGTTAAAATCTACATGAACATAACCAACCCCATCTTGAGAGATTTGGCCCAAAGAATTAGGTGGAGGATCCCCCTTTCTCCTCTAACATAAATGGTGCTTCCCCAGAGTGAGAGATAGGGTTCCATCCTAATAGTGGTTCTCCTCCAACATGGAAGAGGGGTCTCCATGTCCCTCCCCCAATATGGCCAGGGGGCACCACCCTTCATAAATTCCCAAAAAAGGTCAAATTTTACAAGGAAAAAGTGTGTTTTGACCTATAAATGATGGGTTTCTTCCTCCAATATGACTTAGGGGTCATGGAAAAATTATTTCATGGTTTCAAGGGGTGGAGACACCTAACAAAGTGAATGTGACACTTGGGAAGGTGCATATGACACTTGCGAAAGTGCATGTGACACTTACCTAGGTGCATATGCTACTTTGCAACTCGTGCAACACTTAGGGTGAGATACCTAGGTGTGCAATTTTGGTTTGTAACAACAAAATGTTTTGGTTCACTCATGGATAGTAGTGAAAAATTTGCATACCTAGATGTATCTATTAGTTTTCTTCTAGTTTCTTTCTTCCTTGTTTCCAAGAATTTGACTCTCTGGAGATGTTTTTGAACATACCTTGATGGGGTATTTGGATATGATGTTTCCATTCTCTCCTCTTCTTTTGAATCGTCTTGGACATGTTTCTCATCCATTTCATTGTCTTGTAATTAATTTTTTATTGATTCATCATATTGATCATTGTGGCGCTGATGTCTTATTGGATGAAGTGGTCCCTCATCTACTTTAAAATCTATTCTCTAAATTATTTTATGGATCCTTTTTTTGTATCACTTCTATCCTTTAGTTCTGGAGGAGTATCCTAACAATATTCCTTCATCATATCTATAATCAAACTTACCTATGTTGTCTTCATTTCTTTTAATGTATCCTTTTCTTCCAAAAATTTTGAAGTGATTTATTGATGCTAGCCTGCCATGCCATAGCTCATATAGGGTTTTATTGTTGTTTACTCTTATGTGTGATTTATTTAAAATGTTAACAAAAATTTGAACAACTTCTGCCCAAAAGGTTTTGGGTACTTCTAATTCATCAAGCATGTCCCTGGCCATTTCTTGAACTATATTTTTAATCCTTTCTACAACTCCATTCTGTTAAGGGGTTCTTGCAATGGAAAATTATCCCTTGATCCCATTTTTTCACAGTAACTGTTGAATTCATCCTATGTGAATTATCGTCCTCTATTTGATCTTAGGAATTTGATTTTTAAGTCCATTTCATTTTCTACCTATGGTTTGAAGATTTTAAAATTTTCAAAAGCCTTGAATTTATGCTTCAACAATCCAACCCAATTCATCATGGTATAGTCATAAATCAACAAAATGAAATATCTTTCACCTCAAGGTGATTTTGTACTAGTATGGCCACATAGATTTGTATGAATCAGCTCAAGAGGTCAAGTAGTCGAGTGTTCTTTTGCCTTGAATTGAACTCTTGACTTCTTTCCAAACTGATATGACTTGTAGACAATTTTTTTCAGGTTTGGAAATTTTAATAATATCTCTCACAACATATTTTATTCCTAGATTAACAAGCTGATTAAAAATAAGATGACCTAGTATTTTGTGTCAAATCCATCTCTCATTAGTTTTACCAATGCAACATTTTTATTTTCCTTCTTTTAGAATGTACACATTCCCTGAAGTTTTGACTTCCTTTACAACGGTCTTCCTTATATTCACATACATTACTTTAAAACCTTTTGAATGAAATAGAACATTGTGTCCCTGGTCACAAATTTGAATTACACTCAACAAGTTATGTTTTAGACCATATACATACAACACACTATGTTATTTGGTCTTTCCCTCCTTATATTCATCTAGTACAACAATTCCTTTTCCTCTAATTCTAGCTGGAGCATTGTCTCCAAAAGTATCATTACCACCTTTTTCTTCAATTAGGAATTCAAACTTACTCTTGTCTCCTATCATGTGCTTTAAGCATCCACTATCAATATACCATTTAATTTCTTTATTTTTGGCATATAGAGCCAGTCCACAATTTTCTTTGTTTTTATTTTTCTTCCTCCAAACCTTGGTAAAATCTTCTTGTATTTCTTGCTTATAAATATGTAGCATATTTATTTTGCATTCACTTTCCTTATGTCGAAAATTATTTAATATGTGGCACTCAATTTCATTTAGAATATGGGATAAGGAATTATTTAAGGAATTTTGAAACATAGCCATTTAAGGTTTATTGAATCCAATTCCTATATTTTTGTTATGTCTAAAAGTCCTGCAACTCACAACCTTATATCCAAAGTTGCCACAAGAGAAAAAAATATCCATAAAAACAAATTGGATGCCTTTGAAAAAACTTACTTGTAGGAATTGGTATTTGTCTTCCAACTTGATAAGATTCAGGAACCCGTTGCTTCCTTGCTTCATATTTGTTTGCATAGTTGGGTTGATCTAGTTATGACTTCTTCTTCTTTTCATCTTTTGATTTTTTAGGTTGAATGTTGTTTACCTTGAGATATTTTTCATAAGTAGTAGGATTATCACTACTTGACATGTTGGTTCTTGAATCACCTTTTAAAATTTTCAAACTTTCCTTATATCCTAGCCATGTCTTGTCATCTGGTGATCTCTGATTGCTGAGAATACTATCTAGATTTTCATATCCTTTTATGAATTTCATTTGAGTCTTGGATTTATCTAGATCCTTTCTTAAGGAAACTATTTGTTCTTCTAGTTTGTCACATATGTTATTTTTTTCTTTTATCCGATTCGTCAATATTTATTCCCTTCTCTTATCCTCTTCTAGGTGAATTTTTAAGATGGATATTTCTTCACTAATATCATTGTATTTTTCTTTGTAGATTTGTAATTGTTCTTTTCTTATTTTGTTATTTTTCTTGAGTCAAGATATTTCCTCCAGACAATTAATGATTTCTCCTTCCATTTCTACTATAGATTCATACTCTTATGTGTTTTTTTTTTCTTGATCAGATTTGCGTTTCTCCAAAGCCATGAGAAGTTTTTCATCTTGAATTGTTTCTGGCTAATGTTCTTCTTCTTCAGTGTTTGAAGAGATGCTTCTATCCTCTTTTGAATAAAAAGTGATAAGACTTTTAAAATACTTTTTCTTTTTAAACTCCCTAGGTTTATCCTTTCCTTTTCTTTCTTTTTCATTAGTGTTTTTTTCTTTGAAGGGACATTTAGATGCAAAATGACCAACTTTACCATAATGAAATTATTTGAATAGTAACATACCTTTATACTTTCCAGATCCCCTCTTCATTTTTCTTAAAAAGTTATCTTCTTATTCATATGAGAAATGTTTTGATGACGTATGATCATGAGATGATGATGATTTGATTGATGCCTTGAAGACTGCATCCTTTAGATCTAACTGTTCTTTCCTGGTCCTCATCTCATAAAAAGTTATAATTCCATGGAGCCTATCCATAGTCATTTTATCTAGTTCATGCATTTATTCTATATCATAAACATTTTCATCAAGTCTTGAGGGAGGAGATCTCAATACATTTTAAACCATTATAGCTTCTTCAATAATCTCACCTATCTCTTTCACAATGTTTACAATCGTATCTACTCTGGGAAAGAAATCTGCAATGTTTTCATCTTCACTCATTCTTAGGCTTTCAAAATGCATTCTTTGAGATTAAAGTTTGGCCAAATTCACTTTCTCATCTCCTTCATAACTGTTTACCAGTTTATCTCATATTTTCTTTGTGGATTCCAACTGCATTACTTTAAAAAATTTGACTTTACATAAATTTTGTGCGATATTCCTTCCAGTTGTTAGCCTATTACTGAAAGAAACTGACTCTGATACCAATTTTTATAACTTACAACTATACTGAGAAGGGGGTGAATCAATATTGTATCAATTTTATCAATTTCCTTTCCTTTCAACAATTTAAATTTATTTAGAAATGATTACTTAATCAGTAATACATGAAGAAACCAAACCACAACATAGAAAACACATTACACATGATTTTACGTGGAAACCTCATGCGAGAGAAAACCAAAAAACATATTTCCTCATGTTCTTATGTAAGCCCCAACTTACAATTTATAAGTATTCAACTTGACAAGCACCTACCTGTCGTAGATAATGAGGACACCAGTCCTCTCAAGCACCAACCTATCGCAAATAATGAGGACACCAATCCTATTAGGAATCAACCTATTACAAGTGACGAGGACACCAATCCTTAGTGAGATTCAACTCACCCTAGCACCACCCTGCCACCCTATATTCAGTAAAAACAAATTCTTACAAAATTGGACCTTTCTCTTTAATTCAACAACAATATGATATGTCTCAAGTTCATTTTCATTGAACAGTTATAGGAAATTTGTCTTCTCTTCTTATCCACAGTTGACTCGAACAGAGCACATCCCTATTTATGATGTTTTTTCTTTAGTTCCCCCTCTTATATGTGGATGTGTAACATTTATATTATGGACATATATTGACCAGATCAAAGTCCTATTGGTTACATTTCTATCCAAATAAAGCATGTGAATGCATGAAAGTTAAATTGTTGACAAATCTTGACTAGATCAAGGTCCAATTAAAGATGGACATTCTTTGACTAAATCAAATAGACCCAATATCCCTACGAATGAGATCCAACGCATCTCCAATAATAGAACCTAGTATTATCAGAGCATCTCCTCAAGACATATGCAACAAATCACATTATGGTCTATAGAGAACCTACTATGTAGATATAATAAGGTCCCAAGTCTCAAGTCACAAGTATTAATCATGTAGCACTTACTCTACAGGGCACTCACCCAGTCACTTCACCAGACTATTAGTGCTTCTTGGTGACTCTCTCACTTGACTGCCAAATTTCTATTCATCCCGTCAAATTCCATGCCATCACTTGTCACATAGGCTTTGTCTCATCATACTACACTTCACCATTTGTCACACTAGCTCAAGGCGCCCTTCAGATTTTCTTTTGTGCAATATTCCACACAATTCGTCGTAGTCCATTCCATTGCACTAGCTTCGTCTTGGCATACTCCACTGCACTGTTTGTCGCACTAGTTCAAAGCACTCTACAAATTTTCTTATGCACCATTGATCCTTTCTTCCTTCAATCCTTCTGTGCACTTCT
Source organism: Picea engelmannii (assembly GCA_009831015.1). NCBI lineage: Eukaryota > Viridiplantae > Streptophyta > Pinopsida > Pinales > Pinaceae > Picea > Picea engelmannii. Next base: position 121,247 of record ML797135.1, read on the forward strand.
GTTTTCATCCTTTCACGACTTCCTCTATCTATGCACCATAATTTTTTCCATACTTACTGTGCCATTGATCTTATTCTGCACCATTGATCATTTAGTCCTCTGATCCTTCTGCACACTTCTTATGTATATTATTGCATTATAAATGACCATTTCCATGACCACTTTGAAATCAATGAAAACATATGTGCAAAAAACACTATTTGTTTCCACCCTTATTCTTTCCTTTTGATATTCATTAATTGCTTTTCAAGACCATTTTTAAGTTTATTATTTTACTAGGATTCAACTAAGTCCTCTTAATTTGATATTCATTTAGTGCATTAATACTTGGGGTGATGGCCTCATAGCAAGGGGGTAGAGATCAATCTGATCTTTGGATTTTGATTTATCATTTGTATCCCATTTCATTTTCCATTCTTTTACCATTTGCATCATCCCTAGTCATTCAGGCCCCTTCTTCTCAGAAGAGGATGAAGGTATGGACCTTTTTGGGATACATGTAACAACCACTTCCAAAATATGGGACAATGGAAGGAATCAAGATTAAAAATGTTAAGTATGGAGAGGAATGGTATGTTACCCTTATCAAGGCCTCCTATTAGTACCCCTATTCCCCAATAGTGAAAACACTTGACTAGGGCACATATGATGGCAACCAAGGTGAAACAAGGAAAAAGGAATAAGTTCTAGGCATCATGATACATATCTGACTTCAACCCCATGATCTTCACCTAAATTCCTAATGCATTAAATTCAACACTTTATATGAAACAATGACTAATTTACCTCACATGTGTTGGACACTATCATCAGATGAACTTACTAATCAAGTGAATGAGATGATAAATGATGGGGTGAGGCATTTAAGGGTTTTTTTTCTATGTATAATCTTGATCATCATCTATGGGGTCACTATTTGTAATGTGGATCATGAATAATTATCTCCTCTAGTTACCCCTAGGTGAGAGGGGGTAACAAGTACACCATGGATTGACTAACATGGATTTTAGTTGTCTATCCTTATGTTGGATATTTATTTAGTAAATAAACCTTGTTCATTTCAAATAAGTTGCAATACAACATGAAGAAGTGTGATTTTGGAAAGAATGAGATATTTTATTTGGGATTCATTAATGGTGGAGGTAAAATCCACATTGAAGTGGACAATTTGAAATGATCAAATTGTCGACCCCAAATAATTCAACTAAAGTTATGAGTTTGTTTTCTTATCAATACACCTTAGGAAATATATTAACAGGGATTTTTGATATGGAAGAATCATTACATGGGATGAATAGGCCCACACCAAGGTTTTAATGTGGGAAAAATAGCATGAAAATGCATTTGAATGTTTACAGGAGAAGGCATGTAAGGCTCGAATGTCGGGATATCGGATTTGAATCTTTCTTTTAACAATAAATTTGATGCACCATGCTATGACATGGAAGAAATAATATTTTGTCTAGGTAGGAAAATTTCATATCACTTAGAGACATTCATAAGAGCAATGATTAACTACTTGACATATGAGATACACATGTAATTTTACAAGCAAATCAACATTGTAGACATTATTTACTCCACATGAAAACAATGACACATAGTCATATCATCCACCATTATAATTTCCATAAACTCGGTCCAAGTTTCAAAAAATCAACATTTCAAGTGGATGTCATAACTATAGTAGTTTAACTTGTTCATAAGGTACAATAAATGTTCCCAAAGTAAGGTTGGAGATTTTTTGTCAAAACCTCCAACAATGTTGATATCAATTTTTATGTAGCTTGACACATTTGAAACTCAAGATTTTATGGATGTGTATGCTATGGATATTGAATTCCATTAACTCATGGAAGTGAAAGGGGACAATGATGCAAATGATGTGTCCCAGAAAAGACAAGTAATACATGTAAAATGTGATATACATTATCACTATGCAAACATTTGCATCCCAAAAGTTGAACAATGACTATTATGCTTAAGGAAGACACATAGTTTGAGGGTTGCAACATATTTTGGTGTGAATAATACCTTAGCTAATATAAATTGTATATTTATTGGCCACATAAGAAAGAATATGTCTAGAAGTCCATGAGAGGATATGCATTATGTATCATCTCTAAACTTACTAGTAGAAAATTAGGAGCTACACTTCATGTACCCTCTATATCTCAGGAGAGTATCTAAATGGATTTTGTTGGAGGACTTATAGAGATCAAGGAATGTCACAAATACAATTTTTGATTTTCATTTGATTCATCCAAAAGTATCTGTCTATTCCTTGAATAACTTTAGTAACAAGGAAATAACCAACACTAATGTTATTTTCACAACTAGAGGTGTATTTTGCATTGCGTACATCTATTCTATCAAAAACTGATAGTAGGTTTATTAGCCACTTTTGGATTACAATGTGCATTTTTATGGACACCAAGTTGAAGAGGAGTAATGAATTTCATCTATATGCAATAAAAAAAATTGAAATGTTAATTGCATATTGATACAATTGCTTTCAGTTGTACAACCACATGCATCAAATTATGTGGGATGAATGTATCCTATATAATCAACATGCATATAACAAGGCACTTTGTGTATTGATAAGCCTTTCACCTTTTAGGTTTTTCTTAGATTTTTGTTGCAAACCACTTTTGATTTGGTATATCCAAGGACAAGAGCATGTAACATGAGAAATATGAGCAAGCTAAAGCCATTTTTTTTTTTAAGGTATTCAAATGACTCACTAACAAGTGCATAAGGTTTTCACAAAGTCTAATTTGAGATACAATGCCCAACATGATTGAAATAGGTAGGATCATGCACTTGAAGTAGGTGATTTGGTATATTCATACTTATATAGAAAGTGGTTTACAAGAACAAGTAAGAAGCTCAAGCTCATTAGGTGTGTATCCTTTAAGATGTTCGATCAAGCTATTAACAATAAATTTTGACTAAATATGTAGCCTTGTATAGTCATTTATTTAGTGGTGAATATCAAACAATTGAAATTATTTAAACCATTGATGTTGGGGGCTTATGAGGGATTAAATTTTATTATCCCTACCACAAATGAGTTGATTATAGAATAATAAGTCATTTTATATGCATATTGAATTTTTAATAGTATGCTTTGAAGGAGTGAACATGTTGTTATCAAGTTGTATAGAGTTGGAAAGAAGGGCAAGTTATGCAAAGTAACAAAATGGTATAATGCAGTTCAAGTTTCACAATTATTTTTGGAATTACAATTAACAGAAGTTGATGGGGAGCATAAAAAACCTCCAAGTGTGGACGTATAATATGTTAACACTGATTGCTAACCAAAATTTAAAAATGGATTAGTCCCAAGGAAAAGAGTTTGTTCTAAGAGGGATCAAGTAAGGTTGGGAGGAAAACCAATGACTATATAAAGAGAATGATAGTTGACATAAGTTTGACCTATGAAGAAAATTCCCATTGACATTGATGTCATTGATGAGGAATATTCCCATTGACGTTGATCTAGTTGATGAATAAATTTACTCATCGGCGTCAACATTATCCACAATGGAAGAATATATCAACATTGATCTCATCAACAATGACATCAAAGTCATAAACATCAATTCCAGGATGACCATTATCATCAACCCCATTTATCCATTTTACATCAAACCCAAAATATACAAGTTGACAACAACAACTTCAATCAAGTTGACCATAGTCAAGTTGATTTTTATAAAAGTGGAACCATTAGCAATTTATTCTTACAAGGATTCAATATTTAAGGAGCATCAAAATTCCAAGAATGGATTCAGTTGGTTCCACTTTTTTACTCAATTCCACTTAGTTAAACATAGTTCCAATTAGACAACAACTAGGTGCAATGTAATTGTGGTATTCTCTGCTAGAATGCATTCACTAGAAATGCTAGTTCCCTAAAAGCATGAGGGTTCAATTTTATTACCAATGTGCATCATTCTGGTTTGGAATTATCATCTTTGTAAGTTCTATATCTATTATAACATGTTATTAATGAATTTTGGATTTTTTATTCCCTGTGAGGGTTTCCCCTTACTACAAAACTTGTCTTTGTATATTGTGTGTGATTGTGTTTATTTTTATGTATAACAATTAAATTACAAACTGGATTTACACATGATAATTGGACTTTCAATACATATTACTACCATTACTAAGAACTTTGCAATTACATATTAGTTTGCAAAGGTAGCTTCACTAACAGGAATCCCTAAGTCAACCCATATATGCCTAATTAGTCTGAAATTATTTGACCAAATGATCAAAACACCCCAACAATACATGATGGGAAGATTAAAACAAAACAAGAAAAATTCAATAATGCAAACATGCAAAATTAGTAATCTTACCCTATATAATTTCCTTTGATTTATGAAATCACTTAACTATTGAAAATTATTGTACTCTTTGGTGATTTATTTTATAGTACTTTTGCGTTCATTCATTGTAATCGCCTTTGGGGACTAATTTATTAAACACGATATTCCTAATTGAAAATATTTTTCCCTTTAAACCTAGAGAAGAAGATAATCTCTCTCTAGTTGAATGATATTTAATTTTCATCCTTTGATGCTAAGAGACTAATTTTACTTACTTTATATTTTTGTTGAACTATAGGGGGCATATTTCACCATCTCACTCTCTTATCTAAGTACTTTAACCAATGGCACAGTGGTGAAACTCTACACCATTCAACTTAGTGGTCTTATGTTTCTTCAGTATTTTTGGTTGATGCCTTTGAATATGAAACCTCGGAAATGCATTCGAAACAAGAAATCCAATTTATATTTTTAGATTACACATCAAGATCCAAAATAATGTTCTCTAAAATCCTATACCCAATCTACCTCAAGGAATATCCTTATAAAGGTAGAAATATGATTAGATGTGAATATCAAAATAAATCTTCTAATACACTCACCGATTGCATGGAGGGAATCCTTATTATGCATATGAGAATGAGGTTTATACTCACCCAACTTATAATATATGATAAGAAATATATGTAAGGATCAAATAATGTCAAGGCCACATGAACAACCAACACAACCTCGAAACTAGGGGCCATCACTTGACACCTCTTTATCATTAACTACACAATATTGTATACTGAAAATTCCTTTGGCCAATCATGAATAATTGCATCCCTTTGTAGGACGGGCTTCCTATAGTTGTAAATCCAAGAAATAAGGTCTACAAAATTTGTCAAAAACCTATGAAAGAGAAAAAACAATCCATGGGAATTGAAATAAACGTTTTTTTGGAGAGCTAGGAAATTAGGTAGATTAGAGAGCTATTATTCCAAGAGAGAGACGGTGTCTAAAGACATAGTTACAACACTTGATCACAACAAGGAATAGTTCAACATACATAGAAGTGTAAGAAACCAAAACATTTCCATAAAAACATATCATATATGTTCGTATGTCACTTACAAACACTATTTTTTTGTTAGATTGACCTAGAAGGCCATCTTATATAGCACCAATATGTAACCAACTCCCCTAAAGTGAGGAAGACGAGGTCCACATATATTGGTGAGGGTGTATAACAAAAACCTTGATTTACACCTTTTTCTATGCACCAATGCACTATTTCGGTCTAATTTCTTAAATTAGTCGATTCTCGAATGCCTAGACGACCACCTAGTTAATTACTTAGTTGACCACTTAGTTAACTCTCCTAGTCGATTTTCAACTGTCAACTATCAATAGACTATCTGTAGAAGACACAGAGGTGTGATGAACCTACATATACCATTGTTCCAACACCCCTCCATCAAGGCAACTATATGGAGATTTAGGATGTTCACTTACTTCTGTATAATCCCCCCCCATAATTGCAAATTTTTGGAGCCCAAGAACAACATACATTTTCTCAAGCGTAGCTTCTGATAGAGGCCTTATAAATATATTGGCAATCTAATCATATTTCCTATAATAAACAAGATTCACAACATTTTCATGTATTAATTGTCTCAAGTAATGAGCATGAAGTTATGCATGCTTCATCTTTCTATCTACAATGGGATTCTATGCAAATTGTATCACACTTTGAATGTCACAATATACCACAATCAATATCTTGATTGGAAAATCAAGTTCACCCATTGGATGTCAAACCCATATGGCCTCAGTTCTAGCATGCTCTGCACCATAATACTTTGCATCTATGGTCTAAAGAGAGGCTACCTTTTTCTTTTTATGAGACTAGAATATCGGTCTAGAACCAACATGAAACACATATCCAAATGTAGACATCCCATCATATCCATCCTAGCCCAATTAGATTAAGTGTAACTAACTAATTGGTTCATTTCATCATTGCAATACTTTATAGCCATGGACCGATAGCCATCAGATCCAGGAGAAGCTGCATGAGGTTTAAACCTCATATGTGAAGAGGGGAACGAAAGGCCTATTTCAGCATTTCGGCTACCGGGAGATACAAAGGGAAAGAGTAGGAACTCTTGACCCATGAAATCCCAAAAGGATCATGACCATCCAATAGGAGGACACATGGCGAGCGGTCGAGGTTTCGGGGAAATTCCCGAAAGGAGGATTTTGGCATTTCGATTACCGAGAATGTAAAGGGTAAGAGTTTGGAACTCTTGACCCGTGAAATTTTGAAAAGACACAAGCCATCGGATCAGGAGAGGCTATGAGCCGTTGATCCCAGTTTGGAGCAGAAGACTGGCATTTCGGGGTTTAGTATTTTGGCATTTCGGATACCGGGAGCTCGAAGGGGAAATAAGTTGTTGCAACCAGGATCACGAAGTCTTGAAACATGAAAACTTGAAAGCAATCTGAGGAATAGCATTGGCCACAGGACAGGGACACATTTCAGCATTTCAGGATTCATCTTTTCAGCGATCCTGAAGACAAGGAGAAGGGCACAAAGTGTTGGAAACCCCGAAGTCACGAAACGCGACGTGCATTTGTAGTGGGGCTGTGGTCACACATTTCAGAGTTTTGGGATTCGGTTTTTCGGCCATCCTGAGGACAAGGAACCAGGCACTTCGACGTTGGAAACTGCAAAGTACCGAAAGCAACGTATTGTTGGAGTGGGACTACGGTCATACATTTTGGCAGTTCGAGATTCGACATTTCGGCAATCCCGGGGACAAGAAGTCGGGCACTTGGTACTGAAATTCTCGAAGTCGTGAAACCCTTCAGAGTTGGGCTGCTTTAGAGTTGGGTTGTGGTCACAGAGGGCACAATCACATAGACCAAAATTTTGGCATTTTGGCATTTTAGAGTTCAGGGAATATAAGGGTCAAGAAACCTGACATCAAAACTCCCAAAATCATGAAACCTGAAATCCCTTTTCGGAAAGGGTCATGGTCATATCTGGTGGTCGTGTGCAGGTGAAATATCGCATCTAGTGCATGCTTGTGCAGGTGGATTTTTCATAAAGGACCTGTGGATATGAGTCGTTGAAGGTTCCAATAGGGAACTAAAGGTGCTACTTCGACTCGTGGAGAAATCAGAACGATCCTAACACCGGGAGGTCGCGCAGAACCTGTTGAGGTAGGCGGAGTCTGAGTGAAGTGGTATCATAGCCTAATTCTATGTCTGTATACTGCGGGTAGAGGGAGGAAGAGTAGATAAATAAAATACTCTGATACACGTCAATGTGGTATCAGAACTTGATTCTGTCTATATACTGTAGGCAGAATGAGGCAGAAGAGAAGAAGACAAAGTGTTGAAGCTCTGTAGAGATTGTTGTAGGTGCACAATAGTCAAAAGATAGTCAGGTGGACTGTAGGGAAATCTAAAATCACTCACAGTTGCAGAGTGGTAGCAATAAGTTTTCCAGGAGAGTAGACAAGAACAGGAAGATGGCTACTGAAGGCCGTGGACATGGTGGAAAGAAGAACCACCAGCAACAAATGAGTAAAGAAGCGATGGATAAAGAACTCACTGAGATAAGAGCGAGGATGGAGGAGCTTTCATTTTGAATGCAACAGGATGCAAAATCGCGATGGGTATATGAATGGCCCATGAAAATGAAAGTGAAATGGCCAGTCAAGGAGTTATTGGCCCGAAGGAAGTGGAAGATATTGAAGGAATGGATGAGGTATATGGAAGACCTTAGGGTTGAAGAAGAAGTGGTTAATGTGTGTGAACCAGAAGCTGGGATAAATATCAGTGATGATGAGGAGAAGAAATCACTGGAAGATCTCAGAGACTGCCAGGAGGGAAGAGAGGAAATCCCAAGTTGCCAGGTGGGCAGGGGAAAATAAGTGAGGTTGTATGAATGTCTCGGGAGCTCAGAAGTGAGTTCATGTTACTAGGGAGTGCTAATAGAGATGGCATCGATTGATCTCATAGACTGCCAGGTGGGAAACAAAAAAATCCCATGTTGCCAAGTGGGCAAGGGAGAGCAGATGAGACTGACTGAAAGTCTCATGAACTCGGAAGTGAGTTCATATTAGTGAAATTAGCTAATAGAGGAAGATTAGAAGAGCATTCTGATGATTGGAGGGATAAAGGTATTCCTGCCATATAGCCCAGTGGAGGCCAACATGTGTGTTTCCGATGTAGCAATAGCAGAAAGATAGGCAGTTGTGACTGTTGAAGAGATGGAGAAGATATTAGAGGCTGCCCAAGCAGAGAAAAAGGAGCATTCAGAAGAATGCCTCGAAATTTTCAGCCAGGAAGCTGAAGGGGAGACAGCTACAGCACTAAAGCTGACAACAAGGGAAGAATAAAGGCATGTAGATAAGATGTTCACTCCATGGGAGAAGGAGCTAGAAATGATAGAGGATTGGTTGAACCATCCAGAGACAGTAGATGACTGCCACGAGGAGACAATCGTCCAAATGATAGCAGAGGAGAATTCTGAGGAATCGCTCAGAATTTTCAGCCTGGGAGATGAACAGATGATGACTGTAATGCCGAGGCATGCAGCAGAAGATGAAGGAAAATTCCAGTCTAAGGAGCAACTGGGGGAAGCTGGAGATATGTCAGCAGGAGAGCTGATAGTCAAGCTGTTAGAAGAGGAAGTTGAGAAGCAGCTCAGTGATAGGAATGCAGAATTGGAGTCTGCAGCAGAATGGCAACTCAATGCCAAAAAAGAGGAAGAAGATGGCATGGGAGATCTAGTTGATCTACCTATTTTCAGGAAAGAAGTGTAGTTGAGAAAGATGCAAAAGGAGAGCCAGACGTGGGAGAAGTTGGACATGATAATTGAGGAGATCATAAGGATGATGATCTGATCAACAGAAGCGGTCACCAAAGAGAAGCTGAGCAAAGGAGAACCTGCCATAGCAGCAGGGTAGCAAATGCAGCAGCAACAACGAAGCATTGGAGTAGATGGACAGCTCCAAAGAACTATTTGGGATCTAGGTGGATTTCAACAACGATGCTAGGAAGCTCATGCGCAGGAACTGATGATTTTTTCACAGCGGAGGAGTATGATGCAGGAGCATCACTCCAAGCTAGCTATGTGCCAGCCAGCCAGCACATTAAAGCACGCATTCGATGGGAGAGAGAGGTGTAGCCTTCTCAATTTTCAAATTTTAAAAATGTAATTAAATGTTGTAAGGCTAGTAGAGCCAAAAAGCCATGCATATGTGCAGGCTTTAGTAAAGGTTGCCTTAAATAGGTTGTAAGGATGAGATCTAGATCCAATTGGGACTAGATATCCATTCAATGTAATTGAATGTAAGTTAATGAGAGTTGGTGAGGATGGAGGGAAGAGCTTGAGGAGACCCTCTTTGTAAAAAGATCTTCTTTTGTATCTGCAGAGAGTTCTGCAGGAGTTAGAGAGAGAGAAAAAAAGATAGAGTTTTAGAAGGAGAGAAGGAGAGTCGAGACTTCGTTGTAGTCCAAGCTCGAACACATTGTAAAGATGTATTTTCATATTAATACAGAGAGAAGTTTTTCCTGCACATGAGTCTTTATGTGTTTATGAGTTCATGAGTGAATGTCTTATGTGTTGATGATATGTTGTACATGTCTGTTAAGTATGCATTTGTAGGGATAAACAAAATTTACTGTCTGTGATTTATTTGATTCCAGGTTTGGGTTCTTTGAGGCTTCATGCAAAAGGTTGCATGACAGAATACTGCGGGTTCTGTAAGCCAGTGCAAGGAGTGCACTTTTGAATTCTACAGATTTAGACAAAGACATGCCAGGAGGATGCACCAGCTGAAGTCACTGACTCAAGGAGAATCCTCAAGGTTGTTTAATACCTTGGAGATAAGACTATGTAGAAGAGAGAAGAGGACAGACCGGAATCATTGAGGGATTCTGTAGAAGCTCTTCCAGGAGGGCATTGAGCAGGTGCATAGAAAGCACAGAGAAGACAGAATTTCTGATAATTCTGTAAAAATCTTCCAAGAGGGAATTGAGTGAATGCATAGGATGCATTAGGAGAATAAATCTTATTCGAGTTCGATAAGAAGACAGAATCACTAAGGATTCTAGAAAACTTGCCAGGAGGGCATTGAGTTAGTGCAGGTGTGCACAGAAAGAACTTTTGTTTGAGTTAAGAAAGGAGAAGAAGTGTTAGGAGGAAGACCTTCATAGGGTTATTGAACACCATGCAGGCTTAGCAAGGAGTGCTTGAGTAGGAAGTTTCCAGAGGGAATTTCCATCCTTTCAAGGAGAGAAAGGTGCAAAGACCTTAGAGGTCTGAGCAATTGAAGCTCAAGAGGATAAATACCTATGTAAGGAATGCACCAGAACAACACCTGAGTAAAGTGTTGACAGACAGACAGTCGTCTAAAGGCTCGTTAGACAGCAGGAGTGGGAGACGAGAGAGAGGACTTATTCTAAAGTCCTGAAGCTCAAGACAGATAGCACCTTTGTGTGCAAAGACTTTGCAAAGAGTGCAGAAGTTGAGAAACCTTTCAAGGTTTCAGACAGGACTAAGCTCAGGAGGAAAAGTACCTGTGTGCACAAAGCCATAGTTGCAAGGAGTGCAGAGGTCGAGAAACCTTTGAGGTTTCAGAGTCGACAAAGCTTAGGAGGGACAACGTCTTTAGAACACAGGCATGAGCCAAGGATACAAACTTCATAGCAGGAGAAAAGGATGAGACCTTTGAAGCATTTGAAGTCTTCCAAGTTCAGGAAGAAGTGCAAGTTTAGGAGGGAGCATAGCTATCGTTGGATCAGATAGAGGATGAGATATGGACTGTCAAGTTTCTACGTCCAGGAAAGTAGGAGGAGAGTGTGTAGGAGAAAGAGATCTGGACCGTTAGATCTGAGCGCATGGACCGATAGCCATCGGATCCAGGAGAAGTTGCACGAGGTTTAAACCTCGTATGTGAAGAGGGGAATGAAAGGCCTATTTCGAAATTTCGGCTACAGGGAGATACAAAGGGAAAGAGACGGAACTCTTGACCCACGAAATCCTGAAAGGATCATGACCGTCCAACAGGAGGACACGTGGCGAGCGGTCGAGGTTTCGAGGAAATTCCTGAAAGGAGGATTTCGGAATTTCGATTACCGGGAATGCAAAGGGTAAGAGTTTGGAACTCTTAACCTGTGAAATTTTGAAAAGACACAAACTGTCGGATCAGGAGAGGCTATGAGCCATTGATCCCATCTTGGAGTGGAAGACCGACGTTTCAGGGTTTGGTATTTTGGCATTTCAGATACCGGGAGCTCGAAGGGGAAAGGAGTTGATGCAATCGGGATCGGGAAGTCTCGAAACATGAAAACCCAAAAGTGTTCTGAGGAATAGCGTCGGCCACAGGACAGGGATACATTTTGGCATTTTAGGATTTGGATTTTCAATGATCCCGAAGACAAGGAGTGGGGCACAGAGTGTTGGAAACCCCGAAGTCACGAAACGCGACGTGCATTTGTAGTGGGGCTACGGTCACACATTTCAAAGTTTCAGGATTTGGCTTTTCAGTCATCCCGAGGACAAGAAACCGAGCACTTCAGCATTGGAAACCCTGAAGTCTCGAAAGAAACATATTGTTGGAGTGGGACTGTGGTCATACATTTCAGCAATTTGGGATTTGGTATTTCGGCGATCCCGAGGACAAGAAGTCGATCACTTGGTACTGAAATTCCTGAAGTCACGAAACCCTTCAGAGTTGGGTTGCTTTAGAGTTGGGTTGTGGTCACAGAGGGCACAATCGCATAGACCGAAATTTCGACATTTCAGAGTTCGGGGAATTGAAGGGTCAAGAAACTCGACATCAGAACTTCCGAAATTGTGAAACCTGAAATCCCTTTTCGGAAAGGGTCGCGGTCATGTCTGGTGGCTATGTGTAGGTGAAAGCTCACGTCTGGTGCATGCTTGTGCAGGTGGATTTTTTATAAAGGACCTTTGGATCTGATTCGTTGAAGGTTCCAGTAGGGAACTAAAGGAGCCGCTTTGGCTCGAGGAGAAATCAGAACGATCCTAACACCGGGAGGTCATGCAGAACCTGCTAAGGCAGGGGGAGTCTGAGTCAAGTGGTATCAGAGCCTGATTCTCTGTCTATATACTGAGGGTAGAGGGAGGAAAAGTAGATAAATAAAATACTCGGATACACGTCAATGTGGTATCAGAGCTTGATTCTGTCTATATACTACAGGAAGAATGAGGAAGAAGAGAAGGAGACAGAGTATTGAATCTCTGTAGATATTGTTTCAGGTGCACAGCAGTCAAAAGACAGTCAGGTGGACTGTAGGGAAAGATGGAAGCACTCACGGTTGCAGAGTGATAGAAATATGTTTTCCAGGAGGGTAGACAAGAACAAGAAGATGGCTACTAAAGGCCATGGATGTAGTGGAAAGAAGAACCATCAACAACAAAAGAGTAAAGCAATGATGGATAAAGAACTCATTGAAATAAAAGTGAGGATGGAAGAGCTTTCATTTCAAATGCAGCAGGATGAAAAATCGCGATGGGTATATGAATGGCCCATGAAAATGAAAGTGAAATAACCAGTCAAGGAGTTATTGGCCCAAAGGCAGCGTAAGCTATTGAAGGAATGGTTGAGGTATATGGAAGACCTCAGGGTTGAAGAAGAAGTGGTTCATGTGTGTGAACTAGAAGCCGGGAGAAATCTCAGTGATGATGAGGAGAAGAAATCACTGGAAGATATCAGAGACTGCCAGGAGGGCAAAGAGAAAATCCCAAGTTACCAGGTGGGCAAGGGAAAAGAAGTGAGACTGTCTGAAAGTCTCAGGAGCTCAGAAGTGAGTTCATGTCAGCAGGGAGTGCTGATAGATATGAGATCGATTGATCTCATAGACTACTAGGTGGGAAATACAAAAATCCCATGTTGCCAGGTGGGGAAGGGAGAGCAGATGAGACTGACTGAAAGTCTCATGAACTCGAAGGTGAGTTCAGATCAGCGAAAGGAGCTGATAGAGGAAGATCAGAAGAGCATTCTGATGATTGGAGGGATAAAGGTATTCCTTCCATATAGCCCAGGGGAGGTCAGCGTGTGTGTTGTCGATGCAGCAACAACAGAAAGACAACCAACTATGACTATCAAAGAGATGGAGTAGATATCAGAGGCTTCCCAAGTAGAGAAAAAGGAGCATTCGAAAGAATGGCTCAAAATTTTTAGCCAGGAAGTTGAAGGGGAGACAGCTACAACATTGAAGCTGACAGCAAGGGAAGAATAAGGGCATGCAGATAAGATGCTCACTCCATGGGAGAAGGAGCTAGAAATGTTGGAGGATTGGTTGAACCATCCAGTGCCAGTACATGACTGCCACAAGTAGAAAGTCGTGCAAATGATAGCAGAGGTGAATTCTGAGGAAACGCTCAGAATTTTTAGCCAGGGAGATAAACAGATGATGACTGTAATGTCGAGGCATGCAGCAGAAGATGAAGGAAAATTCCAGTCTGAGGAGCAACTGGGGGAAGATGGAGATATGCCACTAAGAGTGTTGTAGGAAAATCTCCCTATGGATAGGTAGATTGCCTCAAAGAGCTAGAACCTAACTCTAAGACAGAAAGTGCTTAATGTGGACACTGACTTCCTTTCAAATCTATACAAACTAATACATGAGAAGGAAGGAGAATAGAAGTACCTCTTTATCGACGTTTGTCCCTGCACGCTCCGAGTCGAGCTCCAATCTCTCGCTCCTCGATGAGTCCTGTAGACAGAAAAAGTACGACCACTTCCTACTCTATTGATATTAGCTTGAAAACAGATCTATCTATCAATGATAAGTTCATGTAAGACCAAACACAAACTAGAAAGAAACAGGCCAAGTGTGTCATATTAATGAGAATAACGACAACAGTCCTTACAATCGTAGATGCGAATGCGACAGCTTCGTCAAGTCCCCTTTTTCTAAACCTTGCTTGGAAGATCCATGATATGGATGATAACAGCTTCACTGATCACTCTCCTTCAACTGACTATGTGTTTCCTATGAGATCATAGGTTTCATGCTAGCAATTCTTCCCTGTTTCAGCACCACTTATGAGATCATAAGTTTGGTGTGATTCTCTCCTTCCAATCCTCTTTCACCATTAGAAATCTTGCTTATATAGCCTTGGAGAGGCTTTAACCACTTGAGATATCCTTGGGGAAGTTGAGGATTTTCCTCCTTCAGTTGAGGATTTTCCCTAAGATCTTGGCTGGACTAGGGATTCAAATCCAATTGCCTTCCAAGAATGAAAGGATCCTTCCCCCATTCATCTCAACAACTTAACTACTACCCAGAATAGGTTGTGCTCCCTCAAAAGGACCATCATAGCATTGTAGCGCTCCCTAGTAGGATTTAGGGGGGCGCCAGTGCTTTCAAAATCTATAGTGCTCCCTCTAAAGGGCTAGAGGAGCTTTATAATGCTCCTATACAGTGTAAGGGGGAGCGTCAGTGCTCCCAGAAGAGGTATAGGGGAGCGCTCCCCTCCAAAACTTCAGTTTTTGAGGTGCTTTCAGATGGAAAAAGGTTTGTAAGCCTGCTGACTCATTTCTCCTCTTCCAAATCAAATGTTTGAGGTGTTTCAAGTGTCCTTCTCATGTCATTATAGGCACGACATATGCATCAAGGAAACATGATTTCTTTGACACATGTGACACTTGTGAGCAACATGCGACACTTGCGACCTTGTGAGCAAAATGTGACACTTGCGGCCTTTGTAATGACAACACTTGCGACACTATCAAAGTGAGTATTTTTGATGTGTAATAGAGTGCCCCCCAAAGTATGAAGTTAGAAGACAGGAACTGATAACTGAAATGCTTTTTAGACTTTCAAGCAAGGGTATAGACTCGGAGAACCTGAAAAAAGCTACACACAAACATCCAAAAAAGCTACACACAAACATCCAACAAATATTATGACATGTTTCAAACCCAAGGCAGGCATACCTATGCTTGGGTGATCAAGACTTGCGAGATATGGCCGCCATAAAATACACTGCGGATCCATAATTGTATTGATAAAAAGGTATAGCCACTGAAAATACACTGTGGATCTATATTCTTATGACATGAACTGATCGTAGCCACAAAGAATACACAGTGTATCTACGAGATGACAAGACATAGCCACGACCAATACAAAGTGGATCTATGTAACAATATATGTGTCATTGTTCAAGAGAAACTCCTTCGCAGCCCGGGCAAAGCATATATCAAAGTGATCACTCAACCCAGGGTATTCTTACTGATCCCAATGTGGTACGATTCTAACCATGTGAATAGATGTCCTAATGTCTAACATGGAAGAAACCACTTGATTACCAGTCAATGGTGTAAACCGTTAACATGTGCGAGGGAGATCATCATTAATGCCAATGATTCCCAAGGTACCTTAGTACATTCCAACGAATGTGAATGGATGAGATGGAGTCAAACATACGTGGAATCATCTGATCAGAGGTCAATGATGTAAACCTACTGTCGAATGTGAGGAGGCCTGCCATTGAGGCATGCAGGTCCCAAAGTACTAACTGGTTTCTATGCCTAATTCCCGGATAATGTGCTGAAGTCAAAAGGAATAGACTCATCGAGGGAGGGCCTTGATGTATCCCCCATCAACGACATGAAACAGACATAGAGATGTAATTGGTAGATCAAAATAACATGGACTGACATAGGTTTTGAGACAAGATATTTGTGATGGATGACTCTAGAGGCAGATACTTCCCTTGAACACTGAGGCACAACAGCAAAAACATGACATGGACCAAAACTTGATGATGTAGTGGATGTTGTGACTTACGTCAGGTGACCCAAAGGAGTGAAAGAAACTCAAAGGATTGGCTCAGTGCAGAGGTTCAGCAGATTATAATGCATGCAAAATGACAAAGTGTCGTGTTCAAGGGAGACTCTAAGAATTGCTTGATAATGTTCTCAAGAGACTGCTTGGCTTGCTTCTTTCAATTTTTCCCCCATCCAGATAGACGAGTACCTCTTTTTGATTTAATGATCTCAAGGAGGATAACACATGCTCGATATAACTCACCTTCGGTAAGTTCCTCTTCCTTTGTTTAATGAACCAGAAGAAGTAAGGGTTTGATCCTGTATGGGCCTGTCGATGTGTTCTTTAGTGAGTCCAAATATAGAAAACTCGAAGGTTTTTCAGGATTATAGAGTTTGGAAAAACACTTAAAAGAGAAATCTCTCAATTCCTTTTTCGTACAGTAGTCTAACGAGACCGAAAAAGAGATAAACTATCGCTCAAAAGACACCCTTTCAAACCTTTTAACGAGTGTGAAAGGAAGCAAGGTCACTCGACAATCTTTTCATATTTAGAGAGTCTGAAAAGAGTTTAAAGATGACTCCAGGGGGGTTACTTTTTTGTGTGTCCATGCAGGTCTGAAAAAGAGATAAATGTCTACCCGGTTGCATTCTCATGTATTTTCGAGCACGAGAAAGAACAAAGACTAAGCTCGGTATTCCCCCAGCTTGAAAGCTAGTGGCTTAACTCTAGAATGATCAGTAAAGGCTGGAGTCATGCCCCCCAAGCTTCAATTCATTCACTGACTTTGAGGTTGTCACCAATTTTTGTGCTAGATGGAGAAAAAGGATACAGGTGGATGAAATGAAGGTTCAAAAATGAGACCTAATGAAAGACTCGACTCGACATCTATGAGATCTAGCGAAAGACTCAACTTGAAGGGAGAGGTGATTGTTTCATTTTTTAAACGAGCTTGACACCGAAAAAGAACTTTGCTCCAGGTTCGATCCCTAGATTGTTGTTTCATTTTTTAACGAGCTTGCTACAGAGAAGAAAATTATTCTCAAAGCCTCTGTTTCATTTTTTAACGAGATTGCCACAGATAAGAGAAACTATGCTTGTGGTTTCATCCGGATCATGGCTTCCAAGAGGATAATGCTCTGGAAGGGTACCATGTCAATGGATAAAACATGGTCATGGCCTCCAGGATATCTTCGCTGGATGGGAGATAGTCACTCGAGAAGGAACACATATCAAGGGTCGCGATAGGAGTAAGGAGATCAGGCTCCAATAATCCTACCGAATAAATCACCATGTCCACTACCGGATCCAAATCATTAGAAGATGAGGTCATGGGAGACAATGCCACATAATTGACATGCGACGGGGGAGATATTCTCTGCATATAAGAACCACTTAGGGAGGTAACCCAGTCAGGGCCGATGAATGAAAGTTGATCAATAGTCACAATTCTTCCATCGTGAGGGAAAGATATCACACAGAAAAGGGTGGATACAAGAGCTTTCATAGCATATACATAATCCCGCCCAAGGAGTAAATAAAAATCCAAGGGGTCTCAGACTACCATGACATCGATAAAGACAGTTTT
Source organism: Picea engelmannii (assembly GCA_009831015.1). NCBI lineage: Eukaryota > Viridiplantae > Streptophyta > Pinopsida > Pinales > Pinaceae > Picea > Picea engelmannii. The sequence goes on from ML797135.1 coordinate 138,980, forward strand.
CCCTCCCAAAGTTACAGGAAACTGAGGAAGGATCCCTAAAGGTTGACTAGTTATTCTATTAAAAGATAATAGATTATGTGTAACCGGTGCAAGTTGTGGACAACCCAAAGCATACCAAGCAACAGAAGACAAAATACTAACAGACACACATTCATCTATCATCGTTTGAGGAACGTCTTGACCACGAACCTGTACTGTAATCTGGAAAGGAATGTGAGAGGGAAGACGAGGTCCAGTTAGCACACCCCAATCAAAAAGAATGGCTTCAGTACTTGGAGGGGATTTCGCAAGAGAATGAGGGATTCCCCCCAACACGGTAGAGTCTGTATCAACGAGAAAAACATGGGCAGTATCGGGTTTACTCTCTAGAAGGAGAGTATCATCGACTGGTGATTGGATCGGATCAACCAATGGTGGACTTGGATAGACCACTTTAGCACTCTTTAGAGGAAGAGTGGGACTGACCGAGGAAGGGACTGGATCAGTCACTTTGACATTCCTCAATGGAGGAATGGGATCGACCGATGGCAAAACTGGATTGACCACTTTGGCACTCTTTAGAGGAAGAGTGGGACTGACCAATGAAGGGACTGGATCAGTCACTTGATAACTCCTCAATGAAAGAGTGGGATTGACCGACGATGTAACCAGAGAAACCACTTTGGCACTCTTCGGATGAAGGGTGGGACTGACTGAGGAAGGGACGGGATCAGTCACTTGAGCACTCTTAAGTGGAGGAATGGGATCGACCGATAGAGAAACTGGATCGACCACTTGAGTTTCATTCTCCAAAGGAAGAATGGGGTCGAAAGGTGAAAACAGATCGACCGCTTTGGTGTCACTCTCTAACGGGAGAGTGGGATCGACTGAGGATGAAAACAGATCGACCACTTTGGTGTCACTCTTTTGATGAAGAGTGGGGCTAATTGATGACAAAACTGGATCAGCTACTTGGGTTTGTGGTTCAATCGAGGAGGAAACTAGATTGACCACCTGATCAACCAGACTGACCAGGGATGGAACCGGATTGACCAGTCCATCAACCAATGATGGGTCAGAGGAAAGATTACGATAAACTTTTGGAAGTTGAAGTTTTTCCAAAAGAGAAGAAGCCTCGTCCATGCGAGGAAAAAGGTGAGAGTAATGATTACCTTTACACAACATGCAAGGGAACTTAACAATTTTCTTCTTCTTACCAACCTGAACATCACTAGTTGACGGGGTATCACCGACATGACCGACATAGGCCGATGACGTGGAGGACCACATTTCTAAGACCTAGGTAAGACCGGGGCAATCCCTCAGAAAGTGGTCACCCTTACAAAGACTGCAAAGGAATTTGGGTTTTAGATTCTTCCTTTTAATCGTATTGACCTCATCAACACTCCCAGTACTATTAACAGTAACTAGTTTCTTAGAGCCAACATCTAATGTTGTTGGGGCCTTTGTCTTTTTCGGGTTCTTCTTCTTCTTATCTTTCTGTTTCTTCTTCTTCTGATCAACCTGGCTACTTTCTTTAGAGCTTTCACTAGGCGAAGAAGGAGAAATGGAAGGAGACTTAATGGGAGAAAAAGGTGAAAATTCGACGTGAGGTTGATGTGTGGGTGGTGTACCGACATATAAAGTATTAGATGCAATTGAAACATTGGGAGGATTCGGGATCACCGGAGTGGGGAACAACCAAACTGGTAATCCAATAATGAGTCCTGGAAGACTCTGTGTGACAACATATGGAGGACCAAATTTTCCAAACGAAGGAAAGGTATAAGGTTCCCCAGGAAAAGGGGTTCCTCCATTGGTACTCTCAGGATTCGATGCCATTATCACTGACTCGACCTAAGGTCCACTAAGTAAAAAAAACAACACATGCTACGAATCTAAGAAGCAATCAATCAAACAAACCTTCCTATGATGAAACCACTAGTTGGTGATGAAATCCAACGTCGCGAGATCAAAATAGGAAGGGGCGGGTATAGAGCGGGTGGATCAGTTACGTTGGTGACCTACTTAATGGACTTACGCCTTGGTGCAAGCTTCCACGTAGTAATTGTGGATTTACCCTCCAAGGAGCCCGAGTGAGTTTGACCAACGTTTGTTCCAGGTACAGTGAGACTTCCCTTCACCGTCACCTTGTGTAAGACCCTAAAGATTGTGGCTACTAAGGTCACCAACTCGTAGTCAGCCCCTGGGAGGGTATAGTCGACAGTCCGATCTGAACATACGGGCAGGATATCTAGCCCGAAATCAACTAAAAGGCTTCCACGCAGTAATTGTGGATTTACCTTGAAGCGATCCCCATAATACGATATGACCACTACAATCAGTCAAACCACGAAGGGATAATCTCCGTAGCTCACTCGAAAGCGACCTCGTGCATAACCCCTGTGTGAGAGGGGGATCCCAGCAACCTAATACGACAATTGGATTTGACTCTCCCTACCGCAAGATACTAAGTTTGTTTGATATCTTTGGAAAGTTATCCTTTCAACCTATTCCAAATCCCTACACCTTAAACTAATGTAGGTTTTCTAACAAAGATGTAAAAAGTCTGATAAATTTTAGTTAAGAGTTGATTTTAATGGTTGTTCTTTACTTAGAGGGTGTACAAAAGTGAAACTGATGGAATGATGACTCAATTCCCCAAAATATGCATGCATTATGATAAGCAATCATTTCTTTTCAATGAATACATATTTAAGGGAAAGAGGAAGAGTCATTTTCACTATCAAACACTTGATAAGGAATGCCCTCAATCAAAAAAAATTCTCAATCAAATCCAATATGATGCTACAACATTTCAAAAATGCAAACTAATATGCAAACTAATCACTAAGATGTACTTTTGTCGTTTTCATGCAAATGATAATCAATTCAATGCAAAATTTCACCTGCCAACTACCCTTTCAGATCAAGGAGATTCAGACAAGAACATGCAGATTTCACACAAACAACACACCCTTTTGCAATCAAACAAGAGAAAGGAAATAAAAAACACAAAAGGAAGAATAAAGATATTGGATCAAACAACCTCAAAGAACCAAATGAGAAGAGTCACAGACTTCTAATGTCCTTCAGTAGAGTCCCCACTCAGTCGGATAGGAGAGGAGAAAGCAGCGGATTGATTTCAAGCTCTCAACATCAAAAACTCAAAAAGAATGAAGAAGGGCATAAAATATGAACAATAAGGTGTTTACTTCTTATGAGGAAGCATGTCAAAAGTCAAAGGAAGCATCATTTAATCACAAAGCAACTCAGCAAGTGAAAATACAGGGTTTGGACCTCCAAAAATTACAATTTTTAAAGAGGTTTTGGGAAAAAAAGGGTTGGTGCTCTGGTATAAGGGCCACCAGAGTGTTATAACACTATGTTCAGCATCTTAAGGGAGCATTGGCTTTCTTCTAAGAAGGCAGAGGAGCGCTGGAGTCCTAAAGCTCAGAAAAAAGTCCAAAAAACCCAAAATTCAATCAAATTTTGACAATCAGGCTGAGTGTGATGGAGTGAAGATTCAATCAGAAAATGCAATCAAATAAATGGGGTGAACAAGGTCTGAAAACAATCAGGTAAGACAAGGTCTTATGAGGAAAAATCAAAACTAAAAGTTTTGATTCGTTCCCCAGTGGAGTCGCCATTTTCTGTTGTAGGAAAATCTCCCTGCGGACAGGTAGATTGCCTCAAAGAGCTAGACCCTAACTCTAAGACAAAAAGTGCTTAACATGGACATTGACATCCTTTCAAATCTATACAAAATAACACATGAGAAGGAAGGAGAATAGAAGTACCTCTTTATCGACGTTTGTCCCTGCACGCTCTGAGTCGAGCTCCAATCTCTCGCTCCTCGATGAGTCCCGTAGACAGACAGTACGACCACTTCCTACTCTATTGATATTAGCTTGAAAACAGATCTATCTATCAATGATAAGTTCATGTAAGACCAAACACAAACTAGAAAGAAACAGGCCAAGCATGTCATATTAATGAGAATAACGACAACAGTACTTACAATTGTAGATGTGAATGCGACAGCTTCATCAAGTCCCCTTTGTCTAACCCTTGCTCGGAAGATCCACAATCTGGATGATAACAACTTCACTAATCACTCTCCTTCAGCTGACTGTGTGTTTCCTATGAGATCATAGGTTTCATGCTAGCAATTCTTCCCCGTTTCAACACCACTTATGAGATCATAAGTTTGGTGTGATTCTCTCCTTCCATTCCTCTTTCACCATTAGAAAGCTTGCTTATATAGCCTTTGAGAGGCTTTAACCACTTGATATATCCTTGGGGAAGTTGAGGATTTTCCTCCTTCAGTTGAGTATTTGTCCTAAGATCATGGCTGGACTAGGGATTCGAATCCAACTGCCTTCCAAGAATGAAAGGATCCTTCCCCCATTCATCTCAACAACTTAACTACTGCCCAGAATAGGTAGCGCTCCCTCAAAAGGACCATCAAAGCATTGTAGCGATCCCTCAAAAGGGCCAGAGGATCTTTATAATTCTCCCATACAGTGTAAGGGGGAGCACCGGCGCTCCCAGAAGAGGTATAGGGGAGCGCTCCCCTCCAAAACTTCAGTTTTTGAGGTGCTTTCAGATGGAAAAAGGTTTGTAAGCCTACTGACTCATTTCTCCTCTTCCAAATCAAATGTTTGAGGTGTTTCAAGTGTCCTTCTCATGTCATTATAGGCACGACATAGGCATCATGGCAGCATGCTCTCTTTGACACCTGCGACACTTGTGAGAAACATGCGACACTTGTGACCTTGTGAGCAAAATGTGACACTTGCGACCTTTGTAATGATGATACTTGTGACACTATCAAAGTGAGTATTTTTTATGTGTAACAAGGAGAGCTGAAAATCAAGCTGTCAAAGGAGGAAGCTGAGCAGCAGCTCAGTGATAGGATTGCAGAATTGGAGTCTGCAGCAGAACGACAACTCAATGCCACAAAAGAGGAAGAAGATGGCATGGGAGGTCTAGTTGATCTACCCATTTGCAGGGAAGAAGTGCAGTGGAGCAAGTTGGAAAAGGAGAGCCATCTGCGGGAGTAGTTGGACATGATAATTGAGGAGATTAGAAGGATGATGATCCGATCAGTAGAAGAGGTTAGCAAAGGGAAGATGAGCAGAGGAGATCCTTCCATAGCAGCAGGGAATTAGATGTAGCAGCAATAGTGAAGCGATGGAGCGGATGGATAGCTCCAAAGAACTGTTTGGGATCTAGGTGGATTTCAACAACAATGTTGGGAAGCTCATGAGCAAGAGCTCATGAATTTGTCATAGCAGAGGAGTATGATGTGGGAGCATCGCTCCAAGCTAGCTACACGCTAGCCAGCCAACACACCAAAGCATGCATTCGATGGGAGAGAGAGGCGTAGCCTTCTCGATTTTCAAATTTTGAAAATGTAATTAAATGTTGTAAGGATGGTAGAGCCAAAAGGCCATGCATATGCACAGGCTTTAGTAAAGGTTTCCTTAAATAGGTTGTAAGGTTGAGATCTAGATTTGATTTGGACTAGATAGTCATTCAAAGTAATTGAATGTAAGTTAATGAGAGTTGGTGAGGATGGAGGGAAGAGATCGAGGAGCCCCTCTTTGTAAAAAGATCTTCTTTTGTATCTGTAGAGAGTTCTACAAGAGTTAGAGAGAGAGAAAAAAAGATAGATTTTTAGAAGGAGAGAAGGAGATTCGAGACTCTGTTGCAGTCCAAGCTCGAACACATTGTAAAGAGGCATTTTCATATTAATACAGAGAGCATTTTTTCCTACACATGAGTATTTATGTGTTTATGAGTTCATGAATGAATGTATTATGTGTTGATGATATGTTGTAGATGTATGTTAAGTATGCATTTGCAGGGATAAACATAATTTATTGTCTATGAGTTCTTTGATTCCTAGTTTGGGTTCTTTGAGGCTTCATGCAAAAGGTTGCATGACAGAATATTGGGGGTTCTGTAAGCCAGTGCAAGGAATGCACTTATGCATTCTATGGATTCATACAAAGACATGTCAGGAGGGAACACCAGCTGAATTCACTGACTCAAGGAGAATCCTCAAGGTTGTTGAATAACTTGGAGGTAAGACTATGCAGAAGAGAGCACAGGACAGACCAAAATCATTGAGGGATTATGTAGAAGCTCTGCCAAGAGGGCATTGAGTAGGTGCATAGAAAGCACAGAGAAGACAAAATTTATGATAATTCTGTAAAACTCTGCCAAGAGGGCATTGAGAAAATGCATAGGATGCATTAGGAGAAGAACTTTGATTCGAGTTCGGCAAGAAGACACAATCACTGAGGATTCTGGAAAACTCTGCCAGGAGGGCATTGAGTTAGTGTAGGTGTGCATAGAAAGAACTCCTGTTTGAGTTAATAAAGGAGAATAAGTGTCAGGAGGAAGACCTTCATAGGGTTACTGAACACCCTGCAGTCTCAGCAAGGAGTGCTTGAGTAGGAATTTTCCAGAGGGAATTTCCATCCTTTCAAGGAGAGAATGGGGAAGAGACCTTAGAGGTCTAAGAAATTGAATCTCAAGAGGATAAAGACTTGTGCAAGGAATGCACCAGGCCAACACCTGAGTAAAGTGTTGACAGACAAACAGTTGTCTAAAGGCTTGTTAGACAGCAGGAGTGGGAGACGAGAGAGAGGACTTATTCTAAATTCCTAAAGCTCAGGACATATAATACCTTTGTGTGCAGAGACTCTGTAGAGAGTGTAGAAGTCAAGAAACTTTTCAAGGTTTCAGAGAGGACTAAGCTCAGGAGGAAAAGTACCTGTGCACATAGATCCATAGCTACAAGGAGTGCAGAGGTCAAGAAACCTTTGAGGTTTCAGATTCAACAAAGCTCAGGAGGGACAACGTATTTAGAACACAGGCGAGAGTCAAGGATACAAGATTCATAGCAGGAGCAAAGGCTGAGACCTTTGAAGCGTTTGAAGTCTTCCAAGTTCAGGAAGAAGTGCAAGTTCAGGAGGGAACACAACTACTGTTGGATCAGATAGAGGACGATATCTAGACCATCAAGTTTCTACGTCCAGGAAAGCAGGAGGAGAGTGTGCAAGAGAAAGAGATCTGGACTGTCATATCTGAGCGCATGGACCAATAGCCATCGGATCCAAGAGAAGTTGTACGAGGTTTAAACCTCGTATGTGAAGAGGGGAACGAAAGGCCTATTTTGGAATTTCATCTACTGGGAGATACAAAGGGAAAGAATCGGAACTCTTGACCCACGAAATCCCAAAAGGATCGTGACCGTCCAACAAGAGGACATGTGGCGAGCGATTGAGGTTTCGGGGAAATTCTCGAAAGGAGGATTTTGGCATTTCGGTTACCGGGAATGAAAAGGGTAAGAGTTCGAAACTCTTGACCCATGAAATTCCTAAAAGACACAAGTTTTCGGATCAAGAGAGGCTATGAGCCGTTGATCCCAATTTGGAGCGAAAGACCAACATTTCGGGGTTCGGTATTTCAGCATTTTGGATACCGGGAGATCGAAGGGGCAAGGAGTTGTTGCAGCTGGGATCACGAAGTCCTGAAATGTGAAAACCCAAAAGCATTCTAAGGAATAACGTCAGCCATAGGACAGGGACACATTTCGGCATTTCAGGATTCGGCTTTTCGGTGATCCTGAAGACAAGGAGCGGGGAAAAGAGTGTTGGAAACCCTGAAGTCGTGAAACATGGCGTGCATTTGTAGTGGGGCTGCAGTCACACATTTCAGAGTTTTAGGATTCATCTTTTCATCCATCCCGAGGATAAGAAACTGGGCACTTCGACGTTGGAAACCCCGAAGTACCGAAAGCAACATATTTTTGGAGTGGGACTACGGTCATACATTTCGGCAATTCAGGATTTGGCATTTTGGCAATCCCGGGGACAAGAAGTCAGGCACTTGGTACTAAAAGTCTCGAAGTCACGAAACCCTTTGGAGTTGGGCTACTTCGGAGTTGGGCTGTGGTCACGGAGGGCACAATCACATATACTAGAATTTCATCATTTCGACATTTCAGAGTTCGGGGAATCGAAGGGTCAAGAAACTCTACATCAGAACTCCTGAAATCATGAAACTTGAAATCCCTTTTCGAAAAGGGTCGTGGTCATGTCTAGTGGTCATGTGCAAGTGAAAGCTCACATCTAGTGCATGCTTGTGCAGGTGGAGTTTTTGTAAAGGACCTGTGGATCTGGTTCGTTGAAGGTTCCAGTAGGGAACTAAAGGAGCCTCTTCGGCTCGAGGAGAAATCAGAACGATCCTAAGACTGGGAGGTCACGCAAAACCTGCTGAGGCAGGGGGAGTCTGAGTCAGAGAATCACACTCCTTGGTTAAGTTCATTCTTTATTGGCAAGGTGTATAACATGGTTTACAATATTCCATTTTGAAATTCTACAAAATATTCAAGACATATTTGGATTGAGAAATAAATATACCATCATCCATTTGTAAGAATTGGATGCCAAAAAATAAATGAAATAGACAAAGGTCAATCATCTTAAAGTATCTACTAATTATATCCTCGAACCCAAAATTAAATTAATATTGCTTCCATTAATGACTAGGTCATCCACATGCAATGCAACAATTAATGTTTCACCATTTCCATGAAATACATAGATAATATGATTTAATTTATAATGTTTGAAAACCAATATTGAGGAAGAACCAATCAATCTTCACATACCATGCCCTAGGGGTGTGTTTCAAACTATATAAGGATTTCTTCAGTCAACAAAGAACCAAGGCGTTGCTCCATATAAATATATTCAATGAGATCACCATGAAAAAATGAACTTTTGAAATACATTTGATGTACCTCCCATTGAAATTGAACAACAAGGGAAAGAATCAGTCAGAGAGGGTTCATATTTGAAACCAAGGAAAAGGTCTCAGTGTAGTCGATGCCTTATTGCTAAGAAAATGATTTTCTACTAAATTAGCCTTATGTATTTCAAAAAATCTGTTAGATGTGATTTTAGTATTGTATACCCATTGATACTTCTCCACATGATTTCCTTGTTGTCAAGGAACTATATCCTATGTGTCATTCTTCATCAAGGGATGATACTCATCAGCCATAGAATTTTCTCATTCAGTTCAACCATGTGAATTTTCATATGTATTTGGATCACATGCCTCTAGAACATGTGTCATTAGAGCAACAATATCAAATTTTTTATGTCTTCTAGTTAAGGACAATTTTAGGGGCTAAATTTCTCCCATGGGACAATTTTCCATGTTTTCCCAAAAACAATCATTATTTTTTGTTTAATTTTCCCAAATTTTATAGCATAAAATTATTTTAATAATTAGTTAGATTCACCAAGTTATTTACACTTTAAGATAAGTATAGATCCTTAAAAATTTCCCTACTTCTAGTTTTTCTTAAGTCATTGATATCTCCTACATTAGATCCAAAAATTCAATTGTCTTGATGGTCCATTCGGGGAGATAAATCCCTTTTGTTGAAGGAGTTCTTATACCAAGATCACCAAAACTTAATTGAACAAGGGTTCCAAAACTTATGTCTGATTTTGCTATGGAAGGTTGACTATAGGTTGATTAAAGTAAAGAATATGACTAACCAGTGGATGATATTTTGAAGTAGTTAGTTGATCCAAAATTCCTATAATTTCCAAAGGATCTCTACTTAAAAATCCAGAAGAAGAATTCAATAGAGTGATACCTAAGGTATTCTCATTGAATATGACATCTCTTCTACATCTAATCTCTTATTTGACAGGATCAAATGATCTATGGGGATTCAACTCTTCAATGTATCCCATCATGATACAAGCATGACTCTTCACATCTTGTTTTTTTTTCTATTATTAGGAATTCAATCCCACATTATGCATCCAAAGGTTATGAGATGTTCATCTGAGAGTTTTGTTCCACTCCATTTATTGGTTGGAGTTTCATATGTACAACTTTAGTCGGAATTATTTTTAACATATAGTTTGAGCAATAGATAATTTTTTCCAAAAACTTACTTGACAAAACTTTGGTCTAAAGCAAACAATGTTCCATTTATACTAAAGTCTATTTTTTCCTTTTACAAACACCATTCTGATGAGGTGTGTGAGGTAAAAATCTATACCAAGAGATATCATTCTGTGACAAGTACTTTTCAAAATCATTTTCTACATATTGTCCTCCATTATATAATCTTAAACATTTCATAGGTTGACCACACTACATTATAGATAATGCCCTAAATTCCTTGAAATTTTCAAATACATGACTCTTATTCTTCAAGAAATATACCCAAGTATACCTAGAAAATTCAACAATGAAGGTCAAGACATACCTTACACCAAATAGTGATGGTTTTCTCATGGAACACATGTCACTATGGATAATTTCTAGTTGAGTTTTTACTCTCCAAGATTTCCTTATTTCAAATGCAACTTGATTATGCTTGCTAAGCAAGCATCATTTTCATACTCCATTAGGGAGAATAACCTTAGGTAGTCTAGTAACCATGTTGTGTTTCACCATTAGTTTCTGAAAATTCAGATGTTTGAGTTGTTCATGCCAAATTCTACTCCAATCATTGGTCTAAGTTATGAGTGCAGTTGATTCTAGATCTTTTTTGGGAAATAATAGAACTGATACAATATATTTTTAGGGCCAAGAAAACCCTCAGAAATAAAAACAATTTTTTCATGCAGATCTTCCACAATGAACAAATCTAGATAAAACTCTACCTTATTTCCATTGTACATTAGTTGGGATAAAAACAAAAAATTATAACTCAAACTAGGTACATGGTACACATCGGTGATCACACCATTTTGATATTCAATTTTTTTGAAACCAACAACAATAAGTGCATAATCATCTATAAAAGTTTATTTCTATATAGCCTCACTTAAGGAATGAAAAAGAGAACCATATTTATCCATATGATGGATGTAACCATATTCGACTATCCATTCACTATGAGAAGTATGAGCATGAAAAACCTAATAAGCACTAACAAAAAATGTATAGTTATCTACCTTTCTAAAGTTCATTATTGTGGGTCGAGGAATATTCCATTTGACATGCCTCCTTCAATATTCCTCACTTATTCCTCTAGGTCCTTGATCTTATTCCAACAAGCCTTCTCCATATGTCCCAATTTCCTACAACAATGACATTTCTTCTTCTTTCTACCTGTCTTATTCAAAGTCTAATCACCATGCTTATTCTTAACAGTCTAGTCGATTCAGTCATTTTGTTTCTCTTAAATTCATTATTGACCTCTTTCTCTATAATTCTATCAAAATTTTCCCTTCAACAAATGGGCTTGTCGCTTGACCTAAATTTTCCCTCCATCAAAATATTTTTATTGTGCCCTAATCAATAAACCACATAAATAATCAAATTTAAATCATTATTACTATAATCTTTTCTAGAGGTCCAACTGGAACATAATTTTGAACATAACAAATCATAAGGTGTCTTCATATTCATCAAGATTAGTTCTATGAGCTGACCATATTTATTTGGAAAATCCTTTCCACATTAACCAACTTCAATTGAATTTCCTTAACATAGGCCAAATAGTCTTCAATTATTTCAAAAGAGTAAGGATCTATAGATATCTACACTTTCTTGGTTTGCATAAGATGACTTTCATCAGTTTTATCAAATAGACTCTTCAACTTCTAGACAAAATTTATAGAGTTGATATCGCTTGTATGAAAGAATATATCCCTAGAGATGTAGGTCATTATGACTCCAACATCCTCATCCTTATTTACATTGATGACAAGTTTTTACTCGTCATCCCTCATATCTGGAACTACAATTTTTTTAAACTGCCAGAGCACTTTACTCTTTAAAAATGTTTCCATATTGTGCAGCCATATTCCATAATTATGGCCATGAATAACCATTAGATATTTCTTGGATCTGATTATGGTGATTAATTATTTAATATACAAGTTGAAACCTTTAGGAAAACTACCAAACAAATCCAACGTGTTAGGAGGCATACAACTGAAAACCTCCAAATAACTTGTAGAGAATAGGCTAGATCCCAAACCACTATCTTTGATACCATGTTGGGGAACCAAGGAATTAGGTAGATTAGAGAGATAGTATTCCAAGAGAGATTGGTGTCTAAAGACACCATTACAACACTTAAACACAACCAATCATAGCTCAACATACATAAAAAGTGTAAGAAACCAACATATTTTCATACAAAAAACATATCGCATATGTTCATATGTCACTTACACACATTCATTTTTTTTAGATCAACCCATAAGGCCATCTTATATAGCACCAAGATGTAAACAACTATCTTGAAGTGAGGAAACAGAGGTCCACATAGATTGGTGAGGGAACACATCAAACTCCTTGATTTTTGCCTTGTTATGTGCTCAAGTTGACTACTTTGGTCTAAATGTTTGACTATTCGAATTCCCAATCAAGAACCCAATCGATCGCTTAGTTGGTAGGTTAGTCAACCACCCAATTGATTGCTTAGTCGATATGTTATTCAACCTCTTAGTTTAATATCGATTGTCAACTAATTGTCTCTAGATTATTTAGAGGTGTGATGAACCTACATAGCTTGTTGTTTCAACACTTCTTTGGTAGTGACCACCCAAGAGTTGAGTTTGATGGTTGTATCACTTGATCCCTTTCCATAAATATTCCACCTTACACTAGGATGGATCGCATATGCCCAACAATATCCCTAAAAAATGGATGGTCTTCCCTTTACAGAGTGAGTAGACGAGCTCAATTATAGAGAAAATCACATCCCCAAAAAAGCAACAATCACTCCAATTTTGGGCAAACAACACCCTTCTAAACAACCACTTATCCCTTCCACTTCCCCCTTCCACTTTACCCTTCCAGGAGAGAGGAGTAAGAGGAACCACCCCTTTCAAGGAAAAAATGAAGTCAATCACATTAAGGTTAGGACATAAGAGCTTGTCACGTTTAATGGAGTGGAACCCACATCAATATTAGAACTCACCTTGAAAATGGAAAAGGTGGGGGAGGAGTGCTTGGAAGAAATAGAGAGTCAATATTGTAATGGAAGTCGCATAGTTGAAATTTTCTCCTTTGGATACTTTGTTACAACCAACTTATTTCATTTTTCTTAAAAGGATCAACTTTTTTTCTATGAAAATTGAGTCATAAGAGATGATTTGTGTTTACTACATCTAGTTGCCTCTAGGTAACCTAAAAATACTCGTTTTTATCTCATGAGGGAAATCACATTCATATATTTTATTTATTTTTCTTTTCTTTGGGGGTATATTCACATTGTTAGGTTTATCCTTTTATAAATAAAAATTGTTTCTTGCATTATGCCGGAATCGAGAATTTGTTAGCATCATCAAACTATTATATGATATCAAATTATTCTTGTTTATGGGGCATTAATTTATCTATGGGTAATTGTGCATTAATTGTCTTATTTTTCTCTTCTTTTTGTTTCTCTCCTCAAATGGATCACAAACCACACTCTTCATGGTCTTCATGGTATTTATTGACATATAGGAGTTTATATGGGTGCATCTACACAAATAATAAACAACTATAATATGAATGACTTTGAATATGCATTTAATCTTGAAAAATGATATTTTATAATGTTGGACTATGGAATCCTCCCTCATTATTAAATAAAGAGTATGTAGCTTTGATTAAATAGTTTTTAAGGCACAATAATTGATAAAAAATTTGAAATGTAGTACCTAGCTAAGTGAGCTTGTTTATGGATAAAAACTCCATGGTTAAGCACACTTGAGCTAGAGGAGTCATAGGATGAGTGACCTTCCCAAGAGTCATGGTTACTGAGTGTATGTATTGTTATACCCTACCCTAGGGATAACTAAGGAGATCACGTCTCTAAGCCCATAGGTCCTAGACATGGAGTACTAAGAGGCAGATGACTTGAGCATGGCCTCGGAGGCCCCCTCTTTCTTCAGTGCATTCCATTCATAACCAACAACAATATCCATCCCCACCAGCCTAGTCCTAAAGTAGCGGTGGGTCTTGCTCCATGAGGTAATGAGTCTTAGTATCATGGTATGTATCACTCTAATTTTTTAAGCACTTGAATATGTTGTATTGGATCCTTCTTCATTTCATGACGTTTTCTTGGAAATTATTCTCTTTTCCTCGTTTATAGATGGAAGGGTAACACGATGCCCTAGTAAGTTGGTTTCCCTTTAGGATGGGTTTCCATTGGGTTGGTATATGAATATTCATCGTTCATTCCTTCCATACTTACCACTTTCCATCTTTTCCTTCCATCTCCCCTATCCTTGTTTTTTCATTGGGATTGGATACGCTAGGAAGGGTTGTGCATTACCTTGTGGGAAGAAGGGGCTAAAGGCCAAGAGGGTAAAATTATCTGGAAATATTTAAAATCCAATGTTGAAACCTTTGAGATGCTTCGCCCAGGGATTCCCGAGAAAGCATTGAAAATATTCTCGGTAAAAAAAAGGTGAACCCATAAGATACATAAACACTCAACGTACCAGTTGATGGATAGGAGGTCTCACCATGATTCGGCCTATTATGACCGTGGGCATGTAGCGGTATGAAACTACCACCTATATGGTCACCAAACCATGGTAGTGGCTTTTGGTGGCATAGCCATGAGAAAGGGGGTCTCATCACGAGCCAGCCTTCTCATTTCTATGAAATGTTTGTGGAAAATGTTGTCACCTCTGGTCATCAAGCCAGGAAAGTGGCCATCAAATTTTCCCTTGAAGCACAAAAAAAAAAGATCAAAATAACTAAATCCAAGAATAAAAGAAAATGAATGGGCTAGGAAAAAATTTCATTTATGAAAAGGTGCAGCTCTCCCTCTACAAAGGCACCCATAGGTAAGAATTTACATTTCCATGTTATTACATGCACCCCATGCCCAAACACTTATCCATTCCACCTCATACACTCACATGAATTAGATTGGATGCCACCTTGGAAACACACCAAACTTAAGGGAGGTTATTCCAATAGGACACCCTGAGAACTTGTCAAATTGCATAATGTCTTTGAGAATTTGTTTGGGTTAAGGGGGGATTGATATACATGTTTGGGTAATTTAATTATTGGATGTGAATTACATTCTATGATCCATGTGACTTATGAAACCCTGGAGGGCGTACTTGTTGTTTCTACAGTACTGTTGACGGGCGAAATTGACCGTC
>ML797135.1:156736-179897 GCA_009831015.1 Picea engelmannii
ATAGTTCAACCATTAAACCATGTGCACAAGCAATGAAATCAAAGGTGAATACCAATCTGTGCCAACACTATGCTATACAAATCAAAACCCAAGTCAAAATGCGCCAATGTGTATAATCCATAGTTTAACCATGGTGCCAAAATGCTATTCATATAGCTGACCAGCCTATAAATTATGAAAAGATTAACATAGGGATTACATCATATGTATATAAAAATTTAATCAAACCCCTATGCATTTCACAGGATTAATGATCAGGCAAGTCATAAAATGCAAATCCAAATACTCAATGTCTTATAAATTCAATAAAATCAAGTTAAGAAATCAATATGAGAATGTCTAATGAGCATAATTCGAAAATCCTTACAGCCACATGATGATAAACAAAAAGGTAAGTGCAGTAGGTATATCGATAAAAAGATCATCACAGTTCAGATAGTGATCGAAATGTGACCTCGAAAGGAGAGGTTTTCATGCTTACAGTCATGAAAACTTCACGAAGACAAATGTGTAAATGTCTCAAGAAATGAAAGTTTCGTTTATTTGAAAAATGCGACGAAAACTTGAAGTTTGCAAGACATAGGTGTAGGCAGCTTATGAGACAATGAAAAATGTGAATTGGCTGCCAACAAGTACCTTGCCCGGTGGACATGTACACATGAGGGGATGATTAGCTCGGACCTTCTCGAGGGCTTAAATCCCATAGATGTATGTTGCAACCCTAGCCATGGGTAAGAAGAAACTGAAGATTTGCACTAGGAAAAAGAAGGACATTTCCTTTGGAGGCACCCTGGAAGACCTAGACCCAGGGGGATATTTCTCTTCCACATTGACCTTAGCCCTTAAGGGCCCTGGATGTCACCGTCATGACCCTAGACATCATCCAGTACTAGGGTTTTCATTTTGGAGGTAGTTATGAGCCTGGTGGCAAGTGTGGGCATCATCTGGGGCCTCTGGAGGCCAAGCACCCTACATTTTAGGCTCAACATTCCACCTTAGGGCCTCAATGTCACCCTAGAAGGACATGATGTCACTCTTGGAGATGTATTTAGGTCCTAAATAATTTTATTGTATCAAAATTGGATTTTATTGTAAATTGGCCAGGTCGGCCTTAATTTTGACCTAAAAATAATTAAGGGTCAAAGTTTTGTATAAATAAGCATAACGTACATTCATTTTTACATAACAACTCCCACTTGGAGAGAATTGGATTGAAATTTGTGCCCTACTTAGGGTTTTATTAGCTGAAATTGTGATGTGCACCTCTCTTTGAGTCTTCTACTTCCAACTTGGATCATTTTTGGTAAAGTTACTTGGAAATCTAGAGTTTCATAGCTTGATTATTCTTGGTGAAGTAAGTAAATATGAAATTTTCATTTCATTTTGAATGGCTATGATCTATTTTCTTATTCATGTTAAAGATTATGAAATTGCTTTCTTGACAAACCCTAGGAGTAAAGAACTTAATATGGTACTTATTTTCTCTACATTTGTTAGACCTTGCTAAGGTGGTTAACTTTGACAATCTTCTAAAGCCCTAAAGTGCTAGCACTTTAGAAGCCTTGATCAATTGTTGTTGCATCTAAATATTTATTTCAATTATCTAAGGAGGAGGAAACCGCTAGGGCCTAGAAGTGTCTACTCTCTAGTAGCTCACCTCCCTAAAGATTGAATCTTAGAAGACTTAAGGTGCTACTCTTCTAAGATTCATCCTTTACTTGGATAAATATAATCATTTTGTTACTTACTCCAAATGAATGTTGCTGAAATTTTGACTCCATGACCCTTCAAAGGCACTAATCCTTACACTTCTTTTGTAGAGAGATCAAACCAACAATCAAACCTTAACCTTTCTATCTTTCGCTAACTAAAACTAACACTAACCTAGCCTAGACAACTAATTTACTTGTTTTTGTTATAAATCATTGTTGCATCCATCTTAAAGCAACAAATTTTCTGGATAATCTACATTGAATGCTAGCTAAACACTTCTAAAATTTCTTATGGCATTTGATTATCATTCTGCCTAGTAAATGTTATATTTTCATTGTCTTTTCAAGAAATTTTGAGGCATATTTCTTGCATCTGTTATAAAATACTTCTTGTTGTTTTAAATTGTCATTTAGTTGCAATTTTATATCAGCTAGTATACATTTCAAATGTTTATTGTCTTATTGAAGCACTAATATCATTTTGTACTTGAAACTGCCATATTTTTTCTTGTTGTCTTGTTCTGGGAAGGTACACTTCATCCATTACATTTTCTTCATCTCTTAAGACATAAAGACCTTTTGACTTGAGTGACTAGTGAGAGGGGGGTATCTTTGCATCCTTTCTTTAGTTTCATCATCCCTTTAGTTCACTAGTGACGTCTCCCTTGGGGTAGTCTTAACATAATCCTAAACAAAAAGGGGTTTCCTATTAAGGTGATAGTGATAGGTCACCCCATTGTTACACTAATCTTGTTTCACTTGCCTTGGGCTTTGAGAAAGTATAGATTGTGTGATAACATGTCCCAAAGGTATCAATTGAAATTGTGTGTTCCATTTTGTTGGTTTCAATCCCACTTCTTCACCCCATGTGAATGTCACTTGATATAATGAATGCTAAGTGGACTACTCAAACTCATGGGAAATTGGTCATTAGTAAATAGTGCTTATGGAATATGGTTCATAGATGAATTTCTTTGAATATGCAATTAATCTCGACAAATTGATCTCATTAAATGCAATGATTCTAAGTGGACTATTACAAATCATAAGAAATTGGTGATTATTAAATGATGCTAATGTGATAGGGGATCATAGATGAGAAACTTTGAATATGTAGTTAATCATGAAAAGAAATGATATATCGTAATGTTGGATTGCATAATCCCCCTCATTGTTAAACCTAATATGGGGAGAATAATAAATGTCACATAATATTAATGTTGCAATTATTACTATGGAAGCACGATCTAGGATACCCAACATGCAAGTACCATACGCTTAATTTAATAATCTCTCATTACATTATTATATAACACCTTAATATTGTTATGATGGTTTAACCACCTAGCCACTAACCTTAACACATCAATATTATTTTGTTCACATGACTATTAACCACTAACATTAATGTTCAATAACATAAAGTTCACATGATATAAAAGATACATTTAACACCAAGTCAAAGAACATTGTTTGCTTCTCCAATAGTTTGGTTGTAATTGTTGTTTGCATTAATTTTACTTAATAGATTTTTTCTCTCTCTCCCACACATCATTTTTATAAATAATTTTATTAGTGAGTTACCTCCTCTAGATTGGCATTATTTTCAAAATATAGAGTTTTTAGTAAATATATGTTTGTTAATTATCTCTTCCCATCTTTATCTCGGTTACATAGTGAGCCATGAAGAGAATTTTATGAAACCTATAAACCTCCATTAAATGTAGAACACAAATCATTGCAAATAATTATCCTCGAGTATGTAGTTAATGTTGAGTGACATTTTCACTTGTTCTTATAATAATTGACTCTTTATTATTTTCATATCTCAATAAGGAGATGATATAATTGACACCATGCATTGGTATGAGTAGCTATTATGAAAATTCTTGACTTTTTTTCATTACTCATTACTTTGTGGACTTGAAATATTATATTTGTTTTGGAAGGTGTGTCAGACAGTTGGTTTAGATTGATGGAAAGTTGGTTTGGATAGTTGGTTGTCATTGATGTCAACCCTTGTAGAGTGATATTGTAGATTGATTTAAACCCTTAGATATTGATTTCAACCCTTAGAGATTGATTTCAACCCTTAAGTATGTCTGGTAACAAATTTCGGTAGCTCCAAAAGATTGGGTAAGGGACTCGAGTTTGTTTGAGGTATAAAGGCATGATGATCAGTGAATATGTAGGTAATACTATTCTATATGGATAGTACATGTTGTTCCATTTATGATGATATATGGTACATCACGTGGTTCTTCACAGTTAGTGAGATATGGCCTTGTGAATTTGGAGGACCCTCAAGAATATCCTAGAAGCCCCTAGAAGCTCAACAAGAAGTCAATTATTCTAGAAGCTCCTAGAAAGTCATCAAAATGTTTGCTAGTCAAAGTGGTTGCAACAAAGAATTAATTATGGGTAAAGTAGTTGTAAAAAGAAGGTTGAACAAAAAATTAATTAATTATGGGTAAAGTAGTTGTAACAAGAAGGTTGAATAGTCAAAGTGGTTAAACAAGAAATTAATTAATCATGAGTTGATTTGTTGAAAAAAGAAAATAATTAAAAATAAATTAGTTGCAACTAGAAGTGGTGAGTTTACTATTTGTGGATAAAGTAGTTGTAAGTGGACAAAGTGTTGAAATATTTTAACT
The DNA here is from genome assembly GCA_009831015.1 of Picea engelmannii. NCBI lineage: Eukaryota > Viridiplantae > Streptophyta > Pinopsida > Pinales > Pinaceae > Picea > Picea engelmannii. Next base: position 161,103 of record ML797135.1, read on the forward strand.
TCGAAGAATATTCTAATTATATTTGAGTTATTATCTTATAGATCAAATCCCCTTTTGTGGATTGATCATGCCAGGTCTTGTATAAGACCAAATCCCCTTTTGTGGATTGGTCAAACCATATTTATATGGTGGTATTTGTAAATTCGACCCCTAGGGTTTACAAAGTGGTTTTAAACACTCTTGGAAGAAGTCGACCATACTAAGTGAAGAGACATAACCCTAACACCTCCTCACTAGTATTTATAAGTGAGGATGGCGCCTCATTTGTTCACTCACTCACTCACACTTCTAGTGCACATATTTTGAAGGAAGTTACAGTTGCAAGAAGGAGAAGAGAGGCACATGCTCAGTCCTAGATTATTCTTGGTGGTTTTGTCTTAGTCTTGGCATTGTATTGGAAATATATTATTGAGGAATTTTTTGTTGGGTTTTCTCCCCCATGAGGGTTTCTCGGGATAAAATATTATGTACCTTATGATTGTGTTTCTTTCAGTGATCCTATTTATGCTATTATTTTGGAAATGCATTGATAACCTAATAAAAACTCTAAATTTAACATGGAATTAGAGCTTGACTGAATAAAGCACCTTTCACTAGGTATGTAAAAACATCATTGTTTTTGTACAAGAAAATTAGTGTTTTTATTGGAGAGGAATTTCTAACTAAAAACCATCTAGGGAAGTGCACCCTACCCTAACGCATCCTTTGGTAGCTTGAGCACACCTTTTCAGTGGCTATATTCTACGGAAAGTCAAACCCTAGTTTTGAATGGTACCAGAAAACCAGGAAACTAGAACCAGTACCAGAAGTACCAGTCCATGTTTGTGCAGGTCAAATTTCAAGGGGGGAAACCTGGAATTTTTGGAAACAGTCAGCTCCATCCAACTCGCCTCAGCCCAATGCATCTCCTGGTAAGTTCAGAATCATTTTCTGGTCATTTCCCTAGCTCCAGGTCAAGATGTCTACAAGCACCAAGCTTGTTGACAAGTTAGAAAGTGTGGAAAAATTATGTAGCTGGAAGTATAGAATTGGACTCATTATTGAAGAGAATGACCTTGCAAAATTAATAAAATAAAATGTATTGGAACCTGAAGAAGATGCAACCAAAGCAAAGTACAAGAACGATATGGTTAGGGCCAAAAGGATAATTGTAGATTCCATTAAAGATCACTTGATCCCTCAAGTGTCTTCTAATAATACTCCAAAATATATGTTTGATGCCCTAATGAAAATGTATTAAGGAAAGAACATCAACCAAAAGATGAACTTGAGAACCCAACTCAAGAATACAAAGATGTAGAAAGGAGAAATAGTTCAAGATTATTTCTTTAGGGCTACTCATTTCAAAGAACAGTTAGAAACAATTGGAGACAACTTGGATGAATATGAACTCATCATGACAACTCTTAATGGTCTCACAAGACCTTGGTATTCCTTCATCCAAACTATCTATGCAAGAAAAGAGAAACTCCAATTTGACAGTCTATGGGAAGAATGTGTTCAAGAAGAAGCAAGAGTAGCCAACCAAGAAGTTGTAATATTAAGGGATAAAGATCAAGCCCTAGCTGCTCATGCTAAAGGAGGAAAGAAAAGGTCTCATTTCCAAAATGATACCCACCTTCATAAATAATATCACTCCCCAAAGAGATTCACCCACTTCCATAAAGAATCTCACCCTCCAAGGAGATTCCAGAAATATCATAAGGGTCAAAGAAAACAAAAAAAATTATCCTCTTATCAATGTTATCATTGTGATAAGATGGGAAACATTGATAATAATTGTCTTGCTAGAAGGGAAGATTAAAATAAGAGAAATAAAAAAATGCATCATGCCCATGCAGTTGAAGATGATGAGCCATCCACAAAGTTGACTAAAGAAGAGATTGAACATTATGTTTTATTTTCTGCCCTCTCAAGATCTTTGACACCTGGAGAAGATAATTGGATCATATACAATGGTGCCTCTAATCACATGATAGTACATAAAGAAATTCTCTCTATCCTTACAGAAAAGGACTTTCCCTAGAAATTTTCACTTGAAGATGATTATCAGTACCCTATCAAAGGAATGGGAGATCCCACCTACAAACTTGATTCAGAGACTCCTATGAGAATGAAGGATGTACTTTATGTACCATGTGTTATCACTCCAAGAGTCACTCTCAAACTGAAAATGAGAGTAATATTGGTAACATAGAAATGTAAATGGATTAAACTAGTTTGAATAGGTGGATCAACATGAAAAGAGTAAAAGGGAGGACATCAGACTGCTGCAAATACATTCCATTGGGCATGGAGTCATAACATTCTGCAAATCATAGGTAATCAAGATTCCTACCAGATGAAAAAATTATGCAAATATGGATAGAAGAATAGAAGGTAAACAAAGAGAAGAATATCCACATAATAGATATCCTTTATGTAATACAAATTAAAGAGTGATTGAACAATAATCTATGATTAACAAGAAATTACCACAAACCCTTTGCAGCTCATGAATTCATTAACCAAAGGCAGCTTTTGATCTTCAAAATCTGTAAATATTACTCAAGAAATATTATAAGAAAGAATGGAAACAAGATAAAAATAGTCTGCTATCACAACTTTCATGAATCTCTAATGGAAGAAATGCCTACAATACATTCCCTCAAGCTTACAAATGAGCAACTCAACTGCTCCTCTAGATCTCTCCTCTCTTGGATCATGAATCCAACCCTTCTCTAAGAGCTCTCTCCTTAATTAAATAGAAAATAACATCCAAATATCCTTAGGAGGTCGAATCCCATCTCTTTCATTGGATTCTAATCCTTGGAGATAGGTGGCAACAATCAAAGAGACAAAAATCCAACAAACTGCTAATTTTCAGGAAATTGTTGGAAGTCTTTAATGATTTGTTTCCAACTCACTGCATGAGGTCTTAATGGAGCTAAGAATTAGGTGCAGGTGTCCCTTGAAATCTAATTGATCCATGAGAATACATTCAAACCCTCATTGGCAGGTGGAAACCTGCCAACAAGGCGAATATCCAATCAACTATGCAAAACAGAGAATTGGCAGCACATTTCGTAGCGCACTGGTGTTTTAATTGTTTCTCTCAATTTACAAACTGGGTCAAGCTGAAATTTGGTCAGCACGTCAATAGGGATATCATATTTCTCCACAAAAACATTCAGATAAACCCACTTTGTATTTTTGGTTTTATGGTCGAATTTGTAACAGTAACCGCTACAATAAATTTTGTAGTGCCACTGTAAAACAATTATGCACATTCTGTAGTGCCACTCCTGAAATAGCTCTGCGGATTCTGTAGCGCCAATGACTGTGAAATTTCCAAAATTCTCATATGATAACTATGCCAATAGCGTAATATGGCACAAATATTGTCCACTTGGCATTATGAATGACCAAATAACTCTTGGTGCTACCAAATCCAAAAGTGCTACCAAATCACCAATTTTAGGAACACTACAAATCACAAGAGCAAGAGCATTGTGAAAACTCCTAATTCACCGTCACTGCGAAATGACCAAAATTTCTACTGCAAATTCCTATGCTAACATTTGGCTCCATGGGGGATGGCACGCTCCCTGCAAGCTTCCAAGAACAATCAGACCCATGTGCCTTATTTTCATGCTACAACATGTCCCTACAACTGCTTCACTGAAATAAACGAACCCTTGAATCCAAGCCAACAATTCCTAGTCCATTGGGCTAGTGGAGTCATTTATACCACTGTCAAATCTCTGCAACTTTGTTTAAATCTGAACACACACTACTGAAAACATAATGTTGCAAACCAACTACTCGATCTTATTATCTACACTGCCTACTCCTACTTCTAATCGGCAGAAACAATTTGATCATGCAATATAAAATCACCACAATCAAACACTGGATTTACAAAGTAGCCAATCCATTTGCAACTTAATGAGTTAAAGAAAAAAAAGATGAAATTCTTACAGCATAAAGCGACTGGGTAGCCAATACTTACAATTGCAATCTTCTCTAATTACAAGAGCTGTAAAACTTTTATCTTGTGGAAAAACTATCTCCATATAAGTGGAAACTGGATCTCGAGATTCATCAGAGAACTTCAATTGTTCTGAAAATAATTGTTGATGCTGGAAAAAATATGCTTCCTTAATCAAGTTGTACTCCTCCATGTCTGCTAAAAAGAGGGCATGAACATCATCTAGGAGTTTGCAATCAAAAGTATCAAAATCATCTTGACCCTACTGAAAAGTTTCTTGGTTAACATCAACAACAATGTCAACACGAGAATCACCAAGTTGATCCTCCTCTTCGATGTTTCCTTTAGATGCATAACTTTCATACACCGGCTCCAGTTGTTCATGGATAATGAGTTGAATGTCTTCATGAATCTTCTGGTCAGATCCTTCCACATCTAGATCAAGTACTTCAAAGTCTTCATCATATACATAATAAAGTGGAGCAGGTGCATTATGAAATATGAATGACAAGAATGAAGATTTATGTATATAATCATCAGTAATACAATCTTCAAAGAGATTTGGGACAGCTTTTGTATCATAATCACCACTATTAAAAAAAATTGGATTAATGCCAAATGCATCTAAAGCTTCATTGCCAATATCAGAATTTTGAAAATCTTCATGCTGTAAAACATTAGGAAACGATACACTTGACAGTAAATCATCTTCAACGTCAACATAATCATCCTCTTCATCTAGATAATCATTGTTAGGAATTTCAAAATCAAATTGTTGATAATCTTCCTGTTGTATGACAGATCTAGAAGGAGATATATCTAGTAATGAATCTTTATCTTCATACTCACTGCAATCATCCCCTTCATCTGCACTGCTAGAGGAATCACTTGTTGAATCCCGAATATATGATGCATATCCCTCACAAGAATTCTTAAAAAGTCTTTCAGCTAGATAAATTATCTTGCAATGAGAATAGAAAACATCATGAAAGTCCTTCAAATAGGAAATACTAGAAGCAGGGAGTGTTTTATACCATTGCCTTGCATAGCCTTCCAATGAATACATGAACATTTTCATCAATATATCTTCATGATGTATACTCAGTCAGTCCATGTATTGATGAAATTTGATTACATGATGTGCAGGATTGTCTTCATCCTTCTCTATGAACCGTGGAAGTTCATCTCCCCACACATCTATAACAGGAACAGTATTAGGGAAACTGGGAAAATAAGAAAACTTGAAAGGAGCAAACCTTGCAGCCGCAATGGCTTCCATTCGATCATATGATTCCATCCTGGATCTTCAACCAGTGGAGTCACCTACAAATTTCTAAACTATGGATTCCCCATGGTGAAGGATAAGCGGTCTAAAGTGTCCATCTTCATTTCACCATCCAAAGCTATATCTCTTCGTTGTCATTCTCCTAGGGAAGATATCTTCACTTCCATCCCCGGAAATGGTGCCAATAATGTTATCACTCCAAGAGTCACTCCCAGACTAGAAATGAGAGTAATATTGGTAACAAATAAATGTAAATGGATTAAAATAGTTTGAATAGGTGGATCAACATGAAAAAGAGTAAAATGGAGGACATCAAATTGCTTCAAATACATTCCATTGGGCATGGAGTCATAACATTCTACAGATTATAGGCAATCAGGCTGCCTACCAGATGAAAAGATTATGCAAATATGGATAGAAGAATAGAAGGTAAACAAAGAGAAGAATATCCACATAACATAGATCCTTTCTATAATATAGATTAAAGAGTGCTTGAACAATAATTTATGATTAACAAGCAATTACCACAAACCCTTTGCAGCTCATGAATTCATTAACCAAAGGCAACTTTTGATCTTCAAAATATGTAAATATTACTCAAGAAATATGATAAGAAAGAATGGAAACAAGATAAAAACAATTTGGTATCACAATTTTCATGAATCTCTAATGGCATAAATGCCTACAATACATGCCCTCGGGATTACAAATGAGCAACTCAGTTGGTCCTCTAGATCTCTCCTCTCTTGGATCATGAATCCAACCCTTATCCAAGAGCTCTCTCCTTCATTAAATACAAAATAGAATCCAAATATCCTTAGGAGGTCGAATCCCATCTCTTTCATTAGATTCTAAGCCTTGGAGATAGGTGGCAACAATCAAAGAGACAAAAATCCAACAAACTGCTAATTTTCAGGAAATTGTTGGAAGTCTTTAATGATTTGTTTCTAACTCACTACATGAGGTCTTAATGGAGATAAGACTTAGGTGAAGGTGTCCCTTAACATGTAACTGATCCATGAGAAGCCATTTGAACCCTCCTTGATAGGTGGAAACCTCCCAAAAAGGAAAATATCCAATCAGCTATGCAAAACAGAGAATTGGCAGCACATTCCATAGTGCACTGGTATTTTACTTGTTTCTCTCAATTTACAAACTAGGTTAGGCTGAAATTTGGTCAGCAAGTCAATAGGGATATCATATTCCTCCAAAACAAAATTCAAAGAAACCCTCTTCATAGTTTTGGTTTTATGATCAGATTTGTAACAGTAACCGCTACAAGAAATTTCATAGTGCCACTACAAAATAGTTATGCACATTCCGTAGCACCACTCCTAAAATAGCTCTGCGGATTCCATAGCACCAATGACTGTAAAATTTCTGAAATGATCATATGTTAACTATGCTAATAGCGTAAGCTGGCACCAATCTTGCCCACTTGGCGTTATGAATGACCAAAGAACTCTTGGCGCTACAAAATCTAAAAGTGCTACCAAATCCAAAAGCGCTACCAATCCAAAAGTGCTACCAAATCACCAATTTCAAGAACACTACAAATCACAAGAGAAAGAGCGTTGCAAAAAATACTAATTCACCGTTGTTGTGAAATGACCAAAATTGCTACTGCAAATTCATGTGCTAACACCAGGTTTTACAAAGAACTTACTTTCTATCTCAACTTTAGATAAGAAAGGTTTTAGGGTTGCATTCATAGATGGTGAATTTCTTATGTGGCCTAAAGGAAAAACCATAGAAGATGCAATTGTTATTGGAACAAAATAAGGTGGTTTGTACAAGTTAAAAGGTCACTCAGATGAAACCTTGACTCACTCCACTGAGAATCCTTGTGAACTTTGGCATAGAATACTAGATCACATCAAATACAAAGCCTTACCATATGTAAGCAAGGTAGTTATAGGTTTAATAGAATTTAAGGTCGATCATGAAGGTGTATGTAAGGGATGTGCACAAGGAAAGAACATAAATAATCCTTTCCAAAAGAGCAACAGTAAAGCAGAAGGAATCTTGGAGCTCATCCACTTAGATGTATGTGGTCCAATGCCATCAACCTCTCTAAGTGGGTATGCATACTATGTGTCATTTGTTGATAATTACTCTCATAAGACTTGGGTTTATTTCTTGAAATCAAAAGATGAATTACTCAGAAAAGTTAAAGGAATTCAAATCCTTGGTAGAAAATCTCTCCGAATGAAAAATCAATATACTAAGGTCATATAATGGAGGAGAGTACACCTCAAATGAATTTGGAAGATTTTGCACAGATGTCGAGATTAAGAGGGAGCTCAACACTCCCTATAATCCTCAACAAAATGGTGTAGTAGAAAGAAAAAATAGAACAATTATGGAAGCAATGAAGACTATGATTCATGATCAAGATATTCAAATGCACTTATGGGCTGAAGCAGGAAGAACAATAGTTTATGTCCAAAAAATATTATCCCATCATCTGATTTGATCTCGTGCATGTTTTGAGATGATGTTTGAGTCTATTGTTCCATGATTAGGTTTTTTTTCACGAGGATTGTTATTATGTATCATGATGAGCCAAAATTGGTTACACCATGTATCTTTTGTATTTTCACTTTACCATGCTTAGATATTCATGTAAAGTGTTGTTTTTACTTAGGTGGTTTCTCTAGACCCTTTTGGTTTTTCATGTCCCATCCTCTTAGTTCCCATTTCAATGCTAGTCTTTCCCTTATGGTTCGTTCTAAGCATCTCTTAGATGTAATTTATGGTTGAGGTGGGTGTGCGGGGATCTTGGAGTGGATCTATTAGGACACATGTCTTAGAGTATGTTGAAATATTGTAACTTAGAAGAATATTATAATTATATTTGAGTTATTATTTTATAGATCAAATCCCCTTTTGTGGATTGATCATGTCAGGTCTTGTATAAGACCAAATCTCATTTTGTGTATTGGTCAAACCATGTTTATATGGTGGTATTTGAGAAGTTGTCCCCTAGTGTTTATAAAGTGGTTTTAACCACTCCTAGAAGAATGCATCCCTACTAAGTGAATAGAAATAACCCTAGTGCCTCCTCAACTAGTATCTATATGTGAGGATGGTGCCTCACTTATACACACTCATACTCACTCATCTAGTGTGCATATCTTGAAGGAAGTTGTAGTTGTAGGAGGAAGGAGAAGAAAGGTGCATGCTCAGTCTTGGTTTATTCTTGGTTCTGGTCTTAGTCTTGGCATTGTATTGGAAATCTATTATTGAGGAAGTTTTGTTGGGTTTTTTCACCCATGAGGGTTTCCTAAGATAAAATGGTGTGTACCTTGTGATTGTGTTTCTTTCGATGATCCTATTTATGTTGTTGTTTTGTAAAAGCATTGAATGCTCATGTAATTTGGAAATATTCTAATAAAAACATTAAAAATTAACATGGTATCATAGATTGAATGAATAGAGCACATTCCATGGGGTATCTAAAAATGTCATTGTTGTCGTATAAGGAAATTAGGGCTTTTTACTAAATAAGAATTTTTGACCAAAAAATATATTGGGAAGTGTGTCTTTCCCTAGAGCATCTTTTGGCAGCTTGAGAGATTTTTTCAATGGCTAGATTCTCCAAAAAGTCAAACCCTATTTTTGGTTGGTACTAGAAAATCGAAAAACCAGGAAACTAGAACCAGTACGAGAAATAACAGTCTAGATTTGCACAGGTCAAGTTTCAAGGGGTCAAACTTGGAATTTTATGAAACATTCAGTTCCATCAAACTTGCCTCAACCCAACGTATCTCCTAGTAAGTTCAGATTAATTTTCTAGTCATTTTCCTAGCTCTAGGTTAGGATGTCTGCAAGCACCAAGCTTGTTGAAAAGTTAGAAGGTGTGGAAAATTTCTGTGCCTGGAAGTACAGAATTGCAATCATTCTTTAAGAGAATGACCTTACAAAATTCATAAAAGAAAATGTATCGGAACCCGAAGAATATGAAGCCAAAGAGAATTACAAGAAGGATATGATTAGGGCTAAAAGAATAATTATAGATTCCATTAAAGAACACTTGATCCCTCAAGTTTCTTATAAGAATACTCCAAAAGATATTTCTGATGCCCTAAACAGAATGTATGTGATGTAGGAGAATCACATTCAAGGTCAACAATGCACACGTGGAGGCAAACAGAGGACATCTCAGCGATGACAGAGTTTCAAATCAAGCATTTAACTCAGAATTTAATTGGTTGTTGAGATATTTTGTAAACAACCAATTTTAAATTGTAACTTGTTTGTAAAGTCTAGAAGGACTGTAAGAAACTGTAGATATGGAGTGTCGACTCTATCTGGTAGTAATTAGCAGTTATTGTAATAGGACAGGGTATGTGTTAGTTTTAAAGTTTGAAAATATAGATTTCAGAACAGGACGAGAGAGATCGTGGAGTTGGTCCTTAGATAGTTGATTTTTACATTGTAATGGATCAGTATGGAGGAGTATTGTAAGAGAGATCAGTAGAGCAGAGTAGAGTAGAGGAACACTATGTAATTTTTATTTTATGAATGAATAGAATAGATGAAAATTGTCCCAAAATCCTTGAATTGTGTTCATCTCAAATGTGATTACATGAATTTTATTTTGTATGTATGATTTTCTACAATTCACTTTCATGTATGAGAGTTCGAGAGATTGACTGTATGAAGTCATGACGAAATTGGTTGATTTTCGCTTTGTTTCTCCTCTGATACTTGTATGCAAGGTGTGCATCTTGAACGCAAGGAGTGCATCCACTAAGTCTCGGATTGGCTCAGAGAGGATTTTAGAGGGAGCCAAGGAAACTCAGACCAGGTGCAAGGTGTGCACAACATCAAGAAGCTAATGAGATTTGAAGAACCATAGTCGAAGAACACCAGGTGGGAGAGAAGCATTTTCTTTTCAAGAAAATTCTTCGAACTAAGTTATTCAAAATCCCTAGAATGCAAGGTGTGTGTGGGAGATCGAAAATACTTCAAGGAACGAAGCTCAGAAGGGATAGCGCTTTCATAAAGTGTTCACAAGATCCATAAATTGGATTTGAAGGAAAGGAGAAGATCAAAATCTTCTAAGTATTGAAATCTTCCACGTCTGAGGAGAAGGCGCAAAAGATTAGGAGGGAGAGTACGACAGCCATCGGATAAGTTGCAAGGAAAATATCCAGACCCTTGAATCCATGTCCAGACACTTAGAAGAGAGCATGGGAGAGATTAGATCAGAACTGTCAAATCGGATCATCGTGGACCAATAATCGTTGGATCTGGAGGAAGTGCATGAAGGTCAAAGCCCTTCAAAGTGCACAGGAAGGTGGGTTTTGTGAAATCCAAAACCCCAATGTGATCATAGCCATCCATCGGAGGGGACACGTGGTGAGTAGCCAGCGTTTCGCTGACTGCACATCAAATGAGTCAAATTTTGAGTTGCAATAACTCGTGACTCGCAAAATTGTAATTCGATCACGACCGTCAGATAGAGAGGAGATCTGGACCGTCGATTTTCCAGAAAGGGTTTTGGGGTTTCAGTGATCGGAGGATCTGAAGAGAGAGAAACCTTTCGACCTCATGAAATGAAAACTCGCGAAAAAATCATGATCATTGATCATTCTGAAAATATCACAGTCATCAGTTGTCTCGACGTCATCAAGACCATCTATTTTGGAGGGATGTGTGGCGAGAGATCATCATTTCGTTGACTCGCTACTGAAGAAAGTCAAAGGAGTAGAGTCAAAGATTGGGAAAGTCCAGATTCGCGACATGATCTGAACCATCAGATCGTAGGAAACTTGGATTGTTGATCTAGGTGAAGGAAATATCAAGAGTTTGATGGACAAGGAGTCGACTCCTTCACATCGTCGATACGTGAAATGCAACAAGTGCCTTTTGGGCTCAGTCGGTGATCACAAGTGGTGGTCATGTGGAGAAAGGATACAAGGAGAGCTAGCCAATGTTTAGCCTTCGTCGAGAATCAACTATCAGGATTTGGAGAGACAAGGGCAACTCACACATCGAGACCCTAATATGAAAAGTTCTGAAATATTGTTTGTGCAGGTGCGCGGTCACAACCCGTGGCCACGTGGGGTGGAGCTCGTGCTTGGTGCTTCTTCGTACAGGGTGAGTTTCAAAAAGGGAACTGTGAATATTCTTTCTTGGGGTTCCAGCAGAGACCAAAGAGTGGCTTCATCTTGAGGGGATTGAATGGTCCAGATACCGGGAGGTTGTAGAACCCCGAAGGGGAGGGGGTTTGCATCAGGTGGTATCAAAGCAAGATTTTGATTTTGTTTTCAGATAGTAGATGAAAAGAGAAAGGAAGAAATTTGGTATCAATCATGGTACCAAGAATTTGATTTATGTTTGTAAGTGACACAGTGAAATCATTCCACCAAGAAGGCACAGAGAAAATGCAGAGATGGAACAAGAAATGAGGCGACTCTGAATGAGGTTGGACACCATGGAGATAACACATAGAAGATAACCAGACATTGGAGATATCAATGAAGCTGAGATCGAAGGAGAAGCAGAGGATGAATAAAATGTAGCAAAGGATGTTGCACAAGATCACTTGATAAAAGTTGTTTCAAAGATAGGAGCTAGAGAAAGAATAGAGGTACCTATGTATGAGGGAAATTTAGAAGTTGAAGAATTGTTAGACTGGGTACGTTTTATGGACAAATACTTCGATTATGAAGATATAGAGGAAGACAAGATGGTGAAGCATGCAGTGACAAGACTTAAAGGTCATGCAGCGTTATGGTGGGATGAACTGCAAGCCGAACGCAGGAGAAATGGTAAACAAAAAATTAAAAATTGGGATAGGATGGTAGCCAAGATGAAAGCCAAGTTTATCCCAAAGGATTTCCAGATCAATATTTATAGAATATTGCAGAACCTGAAACAAAGGGGTTTGTCAGTGAAGGAGTAAACTGAATAATTTTACTGACTGAACATCAGGGCTGGGCAGAAGGAGAATGAAGATGAGAAGACATCCAGATGTATCAATGGGCTGAGATATGAAATTCAAGAGGAGATCGGCATGATGCCTGTCAGTAGAGTCGAGGATGATTATCAGGAAGCTTTGAAAGCTGAAGAAAAATTGGCCAGGAGGCAAAGCCAATGAAGCAGAGGCGGAAATTCAAGTAGAGGTAAGGGAACCAGCAAAGAGAAGTTCCAGAAGTCGAATCCTGAAGATGAAAAACAACATAGTCACCATGAGAAGGGTGGAAGTTCTAAAGAAGGATAACATGGAGAAAGAGGTTCTTTTTCCATAGGTAAAGGAAGAGGAAGAGCCAGAGGAGGCATAGTTAAATGCTATACATGTGGAAAAGAAAAGCACAAATCTTGGGAATGTCCCGACAGAAAAAGAGAAGGTGGAGAAGAACACATCGCTGAAGCACAGAAGCATGTGGAAGCAGAAGTAGTAGAAGGAGGGAGAAACGTCATGATGAGGAAAATTCTTCTTAAACCAGAAAAGGAATAAAAGGAACCAGTTTAGAGAGCAAGCCTGTTCAAAACTGCTTTCAAGTTGAAAGATAGAGTTTGTATGGTAATCATAGACAGTGGGAGAACTGACAATCTGGTATCCATAGAAATGGTGGAAAAGTTGGAACTGAAGACAACTGCACATCCAAATCCATACAAGGTATTGTGATTGCAGAAAGGACATCAAGTAATGGTAAGTCAACAATGCCAAGTTGAATTTAAAATAGGAGGTTATAGAGATGAAATATTGTGTGAAGTAATTCCCATGGATGTTTGTCATAATTTATTGGGGAGGTCATGACAGTATGACCGAAAGGTTATTCATGATGGGAGAAAGAATACCTATACCCTAGAAAAGAATGGTAGAACACATATGTTGTTACCCATAGAAGACAAAGAGAAAAAGAGAGAAGATAGTTCAAGCATACTTCTCATGAGTGGGAAAGAGCTCTTAAAAGAAGTCAAGAAGGAGAAAGAAATGCAATTTGTTGTAGTGAGGAAGCCTAGAGTTATCCTTACAAATAATTCTATAGAAGACTTGCCTGTAGAAATCCAGGAACTGTTAGAAAACTTTGTTGATATAGTCGTGGATGAGCTACCACACTCATTGCCACCCATTAGGAGCATAAGCCATCATATTGGCCTTATTCCAAGAGCTAGTTTACCAAACAAAGAATCTTATAGGTTGACACCTAGAGAGAATGAGGAAGTCAAGAATCAAGTACATGATTTTTTGGATAAAGGGTTAGTCAGGGAATGCCTAAGCCCATGTGTAGTATCGACTGTGTTAAGTCCAAAGAAATATGGAGGATGGAGAATGTGTACATATTCCAGAGCCATCAACAAGATAACCATTAGATACAAATTTCCTTTATCGATGGATGATTTGATGGACTGCCTGAGCGGCGCAAGATATTTTTCCAAGATAGACTTGAAGAGTGGATATCATCAAATACAAATGAGAGAGGGAGATGAATGGAAAACATCATTAAAGACAAGCGAAGGATTGTTTTAATGGATGGTCATGCCATTTGGGTTGACAAATGCACCAAGAACATTTATGAGATTGATGAATGAAGTGTTGAAAGAATTCATAGGAAAATTTGTCATAGTATATCTGGATGACATACTAATATTCAACAAGACAAAGGAAGAACACCTAAGACATTTGACATTAGTGATGGAAAGGTTTCAACAAGAGAAATTGTTGATAAATCTGAATAAGAGTTATTTTATGAAGAAGGAGCTCATATATTTGGGTTTCGTGATCTCTTTAAATAAATTGAAAATGGACCCAGAAAAAGTGAGAGCAATCAGAGAATGGTCGTCGCCAAGCATCATATTTTAGGTAAGAAGTTTTCATGGGTTAGCAAGATTTTATAGGAAATTTATCAGAAATTTCAGTGGCATATGTGCACCCATGTTGGAAACTATGAAGAAGAAACACAAGTCCTTCAGTTGGACAGAGGAAGATGAAAAGGGTTCTAGAGTGTTGAAGGAGAAAATCACAGAGAAGCCAATTCTGGTCTTCCCAGATTTTGGAAAAACATTTCAGGTGAGATGTGACACAAGTGGATTAGCTATTGGAGTAGTCTTGAGTCAATATAATAGGCCCGCTGCTTATTTCAGTGAGAAAATGAATGATGCCAAGAAAAATTATTCCATGTATGACAAGGAATTTTATGTGGTGATTCAAGCTTTGAAAAAATGGAGACACTATCTAATTCCTAAAGAATTTGTCTTGTATAGTGATAATCATGCTTTGCAATTTATTACTAGGCAAGAAAAGTTGAATCAGGAACATGCAAAATGGGTAGAATTTATGCATAATTTTACTTTTGTTATTAATCACATTGTTTGAACTTCTAAAAAAGTCGCAGATGCTTTGAGTAGAAAAAATTTGATTGTACAGGGATTCCAGGTGGAGACTTTGGGGTTCAAACACCTCAAGGATATGTATAAAGAAGATGCATATTTCAAAGAAGCTTACGAGGCATGCAAGAATCCTTTATTGGGAGATAGAAGCCCATGGACTGAATATTTTATTCAAGATGGATTATTGTTCAAGGGGATCCAATTATGCATTCCAAAGTGCTCAATGAGAGACAACCTACTGAAAGAGAAACATAGTGGAGGTTTAGTTGGACACTTTGGTCACGATAAGACATTTGCACAACTAAGAAATTCCTATTATTGGTTGAGCATGAGAGAAGAAGTGAAGAAGTTTGTGAACAAATGTAGAATTTGTCAGTATGCAAAGGGAAGGAAACAAAACACTGGTTTGTATCAGCCATTACCAATTCCATAGAGTTCATGGGATGCAATCAATATGGATTTTTTTTTGGGATTTCCTAGAACTCAAAAAGGGATCGATTCCATATTTGTTGTGGTAGACAGATTCTCAAAAATGGCACATTTCATACCATGCCAGAAGACAAACGGTGCCACACACATCGCCAATTTGTTTTCCAGAGAAGTAGTAAGACTACATGGATTTCCAAGGAGCATAGTTTCAGACAGAGACACCAAATTTGTAGGACACTTTTGGAGGACTCTATGGAAGAGGCTAGGAACAAACTTATCCTTTATTTCAGCATATCACCCTCAAACATATGGACATACTGAAGTAGTAAACATGAGTCTTGGAAACTTGTTGAGAAGTTTAGTCACTGAGCAAGGTCGACAATGGGATCAGATTCTAGCACGAGCAGAATTTGCATTCAACAATTCAGTGAACAGGTGCACAGGGAAAATCCCATTTGAAATTGTGTATGGTATACAGCCAAGAGGGATTACAAAGTTGATAAATTTGAATCAAGATGAGTTCAGAAGTGTTGGAGAAGATAATTTTGCAGCAGAGATGCAAAAACTCCATGACAGAGCTAGAGAGTAGCTACAGGACAATAGCAAGAAATAAAAGAGTAGAGTTGATCAAAAGAGAAGAGAAGTTCAATTCGAAGTTGGAGATAAAGTTTTAGCTCATTTGAGAAAAGAGAGATTTCCAAGGGGAACATATAACAAATTGAAGATGAAAAAGATAGTACCATGCAGGATTCTCAGGAAATTTGCAGCCAATGCTTATGCGATTGGGTTGCCAAACAATGTTGGGATATCACCGATATTCAATGTTGCAGACTTGTATCCTTACAAAACAGATGAAGCAGGAGAATCATATGATCAGAAAGAAATCCATTGGGAAGAGAAATTTCCCATAGAAGAAAAACCTTAGATGGAGAAAATCATCGAACAGAGAGATGGAAAGAAAAACATATCCTGAGTACTTAGTGAAGTGGAAAGATCATCCAATGGAAGATGCAAGTTGGGTCACAAAACCTAATATTTTGAAGCATGGAAAGATAGTGCAGGAGCTCATGGACAGGAGTCCATGAAAATTTTTAACCAGAGGAGTATGATGTAGGAGCATCGCCTTCAAGGTCAACAACGCATGCGTGGAGGAAACTAGAGGACATCTCAGTGATGACAGAGTTTCAAATCAAGCATTTAACTCAGAAATTAATTGGTCGTTGAGATATTTTGTAAATAACAAATTTTAAATTGTAACTTGTTTGTAAAGTCTAGAAGGACTGTAAGAAACTGCAGATATAGAGTGTTGACTCTATCTGGTAGCAATTAGAATTTATTGTAATAGGACAGAGTAGGTGTTAGTTTTAAAGTTTGAAATGATAGATTTCAGAACATGACGAGAGAGATCGTAGAGCCGGTCCTTAGATAGTTGTTTTTTACATTGTAATAGATCAGTATGGAGGAGTATTGTAAGAGAGATCAGTAAAGCATATTAGAGTAGAGGAACACTATGTAATTTTCGTTTTATGAATGAATAGAACAGATGAAAATTGTCCCAAAATCCTTGAATTGTGTTCATCTCAAATGTGATTGCATGAATGTTATTATGTATGTATGATTTGTTACAGTTCACTTTCATGTATGAGAGTTTGAGAGATTGACTTTATGAATTCATGATGAAATTGTTTGAGTTTCTCTTTGTTTCTCCTCTGATACTTGTATGCAAGGTGTGCATCTTGAACACAAGGAGTGCGTCGATTGAGTCTCAAATTGGCTCAGAGAGGAGTTCAGAAGGAAACAAGGAAACTTAGACCAGGTGCAAGGTGTGCACAACGTCAAGAAGCTAATGATATCTAAATAACCAGAGTCGAAGAATGCCAGGTGGGCAAGAAGCATTTTCTTTTCAATAAAATCCTTCGAACTGAGTTATTCGAAATCCCTAGAACGCAAGGTGTGTGTGGGATATTGAAAATACTTCAAGGAACGAAGCTCATAAGGGATAGCGCTTTCATAAAGTGTTCCCGATATCCAAAAATTGGATTCGTAGGAAAGGAGAAGATCAAAATATTCTAAGTATTGAAATCTTCCAAGTCGGGGGAGAAGGCACAAAATCTCAGGAGGTAGAGCATGGAAGACATCAGATAAGATGCAAGGAAAATATCTAGACGGTCAAATCCACATCTAGACACTAACAAGAAAGCATGGGAGATATTAGATCAAAACCGTCAGATCGGAGCACCGTGGACCGATAACCATTGGATTTGGAGGAAGTGTGCGAATGTCAAAGCCCTTCATAGTGCACAGGAAGGTGGGTTTTTCGAAATCCAAAACCCTGATGTGATCATAGCCGTCCATCGGAGGGGACATGTGGTGAGTAGCCAACATTTCATTGAATCGCACATCAAAGGAGTCAAAGTTTGAGTTGCAATAACTCACAACTCACGAAATTGTGATTTGATCACGACCGTTGGATAAAGAGGAGATATAGAGCGTCGATTGTCCAGAAAGGGTTTCAGGGTTTCGACGATCGAAGGATCTAAAGAGAAAGAAACCTCTCGACCTTGCGAAACATGAACTCGCAAAAAGATCATGACCGTTGATCATTCTGAAAAGATCACAACCATTAGTTGTCTCGACGTCATCAAGACCGTCCATTTTGGAGTGACGTGTGGCGAGAGATCAACATTTCATTGAGTCTCTACTAAATAAAGTCAAAGGAGTGGAGTCAAGGATTGGAAAATTCCAAATTCACGACATGATCTGAACCGTCAGATCATAGGAAACCTGGACCGTTGATCTAGGTGAAGGAAATATTGGGAGTTTGACGGATAAGGAGTCGAATCCTTCACATCACCGATACGCGAAATGCGACGAGCGCCTTTTGGGCTCAGTCAGTGATCACAGGTAGTGGTCACATGGAGAACGGATATGAGGATATCTAGCCAGTGCTTAGCCTTCGTCGGGAATTGGCCGTCAGGAGTTGGAGAGTCAAGGGTGGATCACACGTCGAGACCCTGATACGCGAAGTTTTGAAATATTTTTTGTGTAGGCATGCAGTCACAGCCCGTGGTCACATGGGGTGGAGCTCACGCTTGGTGCTTGTTCACATAGAGCGGGTTTCATAAAGGGACCTATGAATATTTTTTCTTGAGGTTCCAGCAGGGACCAAAGAGATACTTCAGCTCGAGGGGTTGAATGATCCAGATACTGGGAGGTCGCAGAACCCCGAAGGGGAGGGGGTTTTCATCAGTATGAAGGAAATAAAATCAACCAAAAGATGAACTTGAGAACCCAACTCAAGAATACAAAGATGCAGAAAGGAGAAACGATTTAAGACTATTTCTCTAGGATTTCTCAATTCAAGGAACAATTAGATGAAATTGGATACAACTTAGATGAAGACAAACTTATAATGACAAATCTTAATGGTCTCACAAGACCTTGGGATGCCTTCATCCAAACTATTTGTGCAAGAAAAGAGAAACTCCAATTTGATAGTTTATGGGAAGAATGTGTTCAAGAAGAAGCAAGAGTATCCAACCGAGAAGTCATCCTATTAAGAGATGAAGATCAAGCCCTAGCTTCTCATGCTAAAGGAGGAAAGAAAAAGTCTCATTTTCAAAAGGAGACCCAATTTCATAAAGAATATCACCCTCCAAAGAGATTCCATAAATATCATAAGGGTTAAATAAGGGAAAAGATTTAGCCTCTTATCAATGTGATCATTGTGATAAGATGGGACACATTGCTAAGAATTGTTCTG
>ML797135.1:181946-193299 GCA_009831015.1 Picea engelmannii
TTGTTGTGATAGGTTGTTTTGACAAGTTATTGTGACAGGTTATTTGTATAGGTTTGGTGCATGGTTGTTGCACTTTTTCATGGTACAGGTTTGGTATAGGTTGGTGCATGGTTGATGCACTTGTTTATGGTACAGGTTGATTACAGATTGAGGTACAGGTTGGTGCATGGTTGATGCACTTGTTTATGGTACAGGTTGATTGGTACAAGTTTACAATAGTATATCTCATAGTGATAGTATGACAGTGGTTCCATCATTCTACTTATATTTCAGGGTGGTTGGAAGGGGAAAGGATAAGTGGTTTTAGCCACCTTGCGGTTGTAGTCAAAGAACATAGGAGATCGTAGCCTCCTTCTGGTTGTAGCTAGAGAATTGGGGAGTTGGAGCTTCCCTTAGGTTGTATCCTGAGAAATTAGGGGGTTGGAGCCTCCTTCCAGTTGCAGCTGGAAAAAAAAGGAAGTTGGTGCTTCCAATGAATGTAATTATTAAAGATATATAAGAAAAAACATTATGTGATTTTCTCCCGCTTTGGGTTTCCACGTAAAAACACTGGTGTACTATGTATGTGTATGATTTCTCATTTTCTCATTGTTTATTTACTCTGCAACTATTGGATGATAATGATACATTGATATAAAACTTGCATATTGTAGTTAAAAATGATTGAATCGCTTTATTACTGATTCACCCCCCCTCTTAGTAATCCAACAATTGGTATTAGAGTAGGTTCCTTCAGGAAACAGTTTAACCACTGGAAGGAGATCATGGATTATTCTGAGAATGGAGTACCAATGTTTAATGGTCAGAATGGTTTAAAGTATGAGATGTGGAGCATAAGGATGAAATTATTTTTACAGGCACAGGGACATTATATTTGGCTATCATTTGTTATAGGATATGATAGTTCAAAAAGGGAAAAGACTACAACCAAGAAGGAATTGAAGAAGAGTAAAAAAATAGAAATGGATTCCATCTGGGAAGGATTACCTAATCTGGTAAGAGAAAAGGTTTGTAAATTTTCATCGGCCAAAGAACTTTGGAATAAGTTACATAATGTATATTCTTCACCCATCACAGAATCCAAAAATTCCAAAGAAGATGCAGATACGGAACAAGAAGAGAGATTTTCATCATGTTAGACAGATTCAGAAGAGGAAGAGTATGAAGAAGAAGAAGTTCAATACAAAGAAAAATTGATCGGTGCAATTGAATATCTAAAGAAAGAAAGAGAAGAAAAAAAGTCATCCACGAAAGAATTGATGAAGCAAAAGGAAAGTGTTCAAGGTTCCGAAAAATCTCAGCAGGTCATCAAGAATTTAAGAACTCAGCTAGAAGAGGCCAGAAGAATTGAAGAAAATCTAGAATATAAAAAGAAATGTTTAGAAGCCAACATAACAGCACAAAAGGAAGAAGCAGAAAAGATATAAAATATATTGACGGATCATCTCAAGGAAAGAACCGATGAATTAAACCAACTTGAGGAAGAGTTTGGTCAAGAAGAGAGAAGAGTCAAAGAAGAAATAATTACTTTGAAAATCCAAATTGAAGAAGAAAAGAGAACAGAAGTGTTACACATTATTTTCTTCACCCATATGACCATTAATTATGTAAACATATCCTTTGTCTTGAGAAGGATCAATGGCCTGAATCCCTGAAGAAGAATGAAAATACAATTTCCCAAAGAGATGAAATTATACTTTTCCTTTGTCAAAAACCTTATAAAAAGGGATTTTCACACCTTGCTTAGTGTTAAGGGTGTGAAAATATAGGATCGTTACAGGTTTCACCACAGTGGCCTGCGACATCGTCGTAATTTGCTGAGTGTTAAGGGTGCGATGATTTTCGTACGAAGGAAAAAGAGGAATTTCTCGAAAGTTCTAGAATAGAATCTCCAAGGGTGATGTGGCCTCCGATCGATTTGGATCTGAGTCGCATCCCTGATCTCTTGGGATCATCCTAACCTCCTCACTCTATCCTTTTCAGCTTATAAAAGGAGAAGAATTATCATGGGGAAAGTTAGCTTGGGATTGAGTTGGCTAGCTTTTGGTGTGAGCTTGAAGTAATTTTTGTAGCTTTGGGATTTGCTTTGTCAAGATAGATTATTGATTTCAGAATCCATGGAGAATAAGTGTGTGGGAAGCAAGGAACTATTGGAAGGGACCTTACAACTTCAAGGCATCGGTTGTATTCTCCTTTTCATATCTTTAATACAGTGATATATTTCTTTCCTATAAAATTGGTCTTATTTTATTGTATGACTCTATGATCACATACATAGGTTTTTTTGAGTATACATTATTGCTTTCACTTCATTGACTTGTGTATTTTTACATGTTCAACATCCCATAAGCCTTGTAATCGAGCGAGGATGACACTAGTGAGGAAAAACGACATTTAAAAGGTATTACATTTATCTCTTGTTAGTTAGTATGCTTGATAATTAAAACTTAGGGAAAGTTTTATATTATGTCTTTTTTTGTCCTAGTTTCAGGGTGAAACTAGGGAGATATGTTTGTGTATGTACTTACCGATTTGTCCGATAACAAAATTGGTGACCATACTGGGGAATGGATTATTTTCATAGTTTTTCTTGCTTTCTTTCTTTGATTGCATGGGTTTTGGTTTCTGAGTCACTAGGAGATCCAAATGAACTCTTTGACTATTTAAATTCACTGGAAAACCTTCTTACTTTTTATTTTTTCCATTTTTCCTTTGATCATCACACCCTAATTTGAGGGACAATGCGATGATATCGGATCGATGTACCATGCCTTTAGAAACAGTGTGACATTGTCGCACGGTACTTTTCTCTAGCTTGCGAAAATCTAGGATCATCGCACTGTGTTGGCTGGTAGCTCACGACGATTTTGTGAAAAATTTTACTTTTTGATGGTTTTCCTTGCCCAAATCTGTGATAAGTGTTTGGGGTGATTTGTTAGGTATGATTATAGTCTTCTTGAAAATATTTGAATCTTTTTTGAGCCATCTTTTCTTTGTTTTATCTTGTTTGCTTTTGAAATATTTGATATCTTGCTTTGAGTGTCTTTCCGTTACAAAGCATTGTTTTTTCTTTAGAATTGTTTAGTAAAAGAACTTATTTTTATTTTATTGAATAATTCATGTTAAAAGAGAAAATTTGTTTGGGTTTCTTTGTTTTGTAGAGATTTTCTATTTCTTTTAGCTATCTTTGAAAAAAAAAATTAAATTTCTTGTTTTGCATTAGATTGGGGGCATCTTTGCATTTGAAGTAGCGAAATTGCATGGTTTTTGGCATTTTTGGTCTTTAATCGTGTATTGGTGTACAGTATTTTTGGATCATTTCTTGATATTGATGAGTTTTAATAAAATTTTGGGACATTGTGCATCTAGGAATGATAAACGTTTTCTCCTTCTCGTAATATAGCATTCATCGAAGTGAAATATTTTCATTCTAATTTCTTTGCATTGTTTAGAGTCGGTAAAAACATCATTTATTCCACGCCATTTTCCTCTTGAGTAAACAACAACCTTAAAAATAAATCACTTATAAAAATTGATTAGACATTTTTATATTTTCTAGTTGCAAACCTACATTAGCTTAGGGTGTAGGGCTTTGGAATAGGTGTGAAATATAACTTTACAAAGCTGCAAACAAACATAGAATCTTGTGATAGGGAGAGTTCAAATCCACTTGCTACATTTTGTCCTGGGAAGCCCTTCTAACACAAGGGTCAATCATGAGGTCACATTAGGACTGATAGAGTTACTCACCCTGCTTTGTTGGTCTTAGTGTAGAGATTGTGCATATTATTGGGGGTCACTTAAGAAGAAAATCATGTGGGGACCTTCTCGAGTTGATTTCGGGCTAGATACCTTGCCTTTGCACATGGATCAGACTGTCGAATGTTTCCCCGGGAATCATTTTCGTAATTGGTAACCTTAGTAGGATATCTCTTTAGGGTCTTTACACGAGGTGACTATGGAGGGAAAATTCTTCACGGTACCTGGAATCGACGTTGGCCAAACTCACTCAGGCTCCTTGGAGGGTATACCCACAATTATGTGTGGGAGATTGCACTAGGGTGTAAGTCCATTAAGAAGGTCGTCAATGTAACTTTTCCACCCTCTCTATCTCAGTCCCTTCTTACATTTTTCTCGGGACGTTGGATTTCATCACCAACTAGTGCATTCATTATAAGAAGGTTTTGTTTGCTTGTTTGCTTCCTATATTTTTAGCGTATGTTGTATGTTTTCCCTAGTAGACTCTAAGTTGGATCTGTATTTATGGTATCAGTTCCCGGAATGACCAATGAATCAACCCCTTCTCCAGGGGAGCCTTTTGTTTTTTCTTCTTACAGAAACGTTGGTCTTCCTTACATTGCTACTTTGAGCCTTCCAGGTCTCATAATTGGATTATCGGTATGGTTTTTTACCACTCAGGTAATCCTGAATGTAGCTAGTTCTTCAGTTGTAATCACTTCCCCCCAAGAACATCAACCTCATGTTGATCCTTCACCTTCTTCACCAGTAATATCTTGTTCACCTCCTTCATTGGCAAGGTCTTCTTCTGTTTCATCTTCTTCGTCCAGTGAAAGCTATGAATCTAGTAACTTGGTGGATAAGAAGAAGAAGAAAAGGAATATTAAGAAGAAGAAAAATAAGAAAGGGTCCAAAATTTCAACCACTACTAGACATGTTGGAAAGCAACTAGTTACTGATAATCATGTTGGGAGTGTTGATGGTGCCAAGATCACCCAAACAACCCATAAGCCAAAGTACCCTTGCAAGCTTTGTAAGGGTATCCATCTTCTTAAGGATTTCCTTGTTCTATCCAAGGTTATAGAAGCATGGTCTACATACCCTCGCCAGCCCATGTTGTCAGCCTCTGAACAACATGTTGATGACCTCCCGTCAACTAGTCAAGATATAGTTGAGAAGAAGAAAAGTAAAGTCAAGTTACCATGCATGTTATGTGGAGGGAGTTTTCAAACTCACATTTTCCCTTGTATGGACGAAGCCTTGAAATTACTGCAAGACATGACTGTTTCCCAACCTCAACTTCCATCTTCTTATCGCAAGCTTACTCTCGACCCACCTATAGTTGATGGAATGATCAATCTGGTCCCTTTATCGATCAATCTGGTTGATCATGTAGTCAATCTGGTCACATCCTTAGTTGAACCAGTTGATAAAGTGGTTGATCCGATCCCATCCTCGGTCG
This sequence comes from Picea engelmannii, assembly GCA_009831015.1. Taxonomy (NCBI): domain Eukaryota; kingdom Viridiplantae; phylum Streptophyta; class Pinopsida; order Pinales; family Pinaceae; genus Picea; species Picea engelmannii. The sequence goes on from ML797135.1 coordinate 187,147, forward strand.
ATCCCACTCTCCCGTTAGGGAGTGAAACCCAAGAAGTTGATCTATTTCCACTCGTTGACCCCATTCTCCCTTTATATCCCAAGTGATCAATTTGATCCCGTCATCAGTCAATCCTACTCCCCCGCTAGAGAGTAAACTCATTTTTTCCCACATTTTTTTTGTTGATAAAGAATCTATTGTGCTTGCGGTTATTCCTCCTTCTCCCATAGAGCCCCCTCCAAGTAATGAGGCCATCCTTTTTTATTGGGGTGTGCTAACTAGATATCGTCTTCCCTATCACATTCCTTTCAATATTACAGTACAAGTTTGTGGTTGGGACGTTCCTCAAGAACTGATAGACGAAGGTTCGTCCGTTAGTATGTTGTCCTCTATTTCTTGGAAAGCTTTGGGTTATCCTCATATTGTGCCAGTTATGCAAAATCTGTTGGATTTCAATAGAAGAACCAGTCACCCTTTAGGATTCCTTCCTCAGTTTCATGTAACTTTGGGAGGGAAAACTATCTTTATTGATGTTATGGTAGTCCAAGACCCCTTGGAATTTGATTTACTTCTTGGGCAATATTATGTCTATGCCATGAAATCTATCGTGTCCACTCTTTTTTGTGTGATATCTTTCTCTCACAATGGAAGAATTGTGACTATTGATCAACTTTCGTTCATTGTGACTTGACCATCAACTCAATGACCTCCCTAAATCATTTTTATATGTAGATTGTATCACCTCTGCCACAGGTCAATTATGTGGCGTTGTCTCCCATGCCTTCAGTTGCCGATGAATATGAGCCTCTCTCTCTAAGATCAGTCTCTTATGACTTAGATCTGGTAGTTGACATGGTGATCTCTTCGATATGGTATTTAGATGTTGATCTCCTTCCCCCGTCATGACCCTCAACATGGTGTCTTTCCAGAGCGTTTTTCTTCCGTCTAGTGAAGATCTCTTGGAATCCATGACCGAGTTTTGTTCCTTGACATGGTGTCCTTCCAGAGTGTTGTCCTCTTGGAAGCCATGATCAAAAAGAACATCTTTGAGCATGGTTTTCTAATTTCAATCTCATTAAAAAATGAAACCAGCTTTGAGCATGGTTTTCTAATTTCAAGCTCATTAAAAAATGAAACCATCTTTGAGCATGGTTTTCTAATTTCAAGCTTGTTAAAAAATGAAACCAACTATGAAGATAGTTTTTTGCGTCTCTATGGAAACCTAGTTAAAAAATTAAACAGAGCCTATGAGCATAGTTCCTTCTTCTATGTCAATCTCATTAAAAAATGAAACAGAGGTCTAGGGATTGAACCTGGATTCCTGAGCATAGTTCATGTTCATGTGTCAAGCTTGTTAAAAAATGAAATAGTTTTTTCCCTCTTCGATTGAGTCAAGTACTTCGTTACATATAGTATTTGAAGTTTATTTTCATCCTCCTGTTTCGTTGAATGAACCAAATCTTGGGGGGAAATGCTTTCAGCCTTTGGACTTCATGTTGAAGTTAAGTTGTTAGCTTCTTAAGCTGGGGGATAAATACCAACCATCCCTGGATAATGTGTTGGGAAGTCTCAAGCATAGTTTTCTCTAGTTCAAGCTTGTGTAAAAATGAAATCACCTACCTCAAGCATAGTTTCCTCTGGTTCAATCTTGTGTAAAAATGAAACCAGGTCCAAGTATAGTTTTGGCTAGTTTTAAGCATAGTTTTGTTTTGTTTAAAGCTTGCGTAAAAATGAAAACAATCTCGAGCTTAGTCTTTGTTCTTTCTCGTGCTCGTAAATATATGAGAATGTAACCAAGTATATTTTTATCACTTTTTCGGACTCGTAAAGGTTATACAAAAAAGGAACACCATGGAGTTCCCTTTAATCTCTTTTCAGACTCTCTAAACATGAAAATATTGTCGAGCGATCTTGTTCTTTTCATGCTTGTTAAAGTATTTGAAAAAACATCTGGTGAGCGGTAGTTTATCTCTTTTTCGATCTCGTCGGACTAATTTATGAAAAAGTACATTTTGGAGTTTTCTTTAAGTGTTTTTCAGACTCTCTAAACATGAAAACCCCCTGAGTTTTCTTTCCTTGGACTCGTAAAATAAACATTGAAAGGCCCATATGGTACCGAACCACTCCTTCCTAGGGTTCGTTAAAAATACTCCAAGGGACTCGTCCGAAGGATGAGATTATAGTTCAAGCATATGATATCCTCCTCAAGCTTGTGTAAAAATAAGGAGGTACTTGCCAGAAATGGTGGGGAAGAAATTGGGAAAAAAATGTGTCTAAACATGTATTCTATGGAAGAGTCGTTTTTGAACATGACACCCTTTCACTCATTTTTCTGTCTAGTTTGGAAAACCCATTTTTCTCTTGATCATACTCCTTTATAATATTACAAATTGGTCTGTGATCCCTGTTGTTGAGTCAGTGTTTCCAAGACACATGTTGTGTTGTCAATATGTTCAAAGAGAAGTTCAACCCAAAAATCCTTCTATTATATCGGTCATTTCTGGAATACTTAAGCCTTGTATTGTGTTGGCCATCCCTGAGTCAATCTTGAATCACCGGTTACTCTGATCTCCCTCAAATAGTGTTACCCATTTCATGTCATTGATGGGGGATACATTAAGGCCCTCCTGTGACAAGTCTTTTCCTGTTGAATTCAACTCATTATCCAGGAATTAGACTTAGAAACTAATTGGTACCTTGGAACTTGCATGCCTCAATGGCAGGTTTCCTCGCTTTTGACAGAGGGTTTTCATTATTGACCCCTGATCGGTATATTCTGTTGAGTATTCAAATACAGCTCGTAAATTCACACCCGTTGGATTGTACTAGTGTACCTTCAGAGTCATTGACATTAATGGTGATTTTACTTGCACTTGTTAATGGTATAAACTAATGATCGGTAATCAAGTGGTTTCTACCATGTTCGACTTCATCACATGTATTCACATGATTATATTCATACTATAGAGTGGTAGAGATGAAGACCCTGAATCGTTTTTGACATATTTAGGTTGTGTTGGAGTATATTCGGATTGTACTATTGCATAGATCCACAGTGGATGTCTCGTGGCTATGTTCAAATTTGAGTCTTTAACGCATAGATCCACAATGTATTTTTGGTGGCTATGTTCATATTTGAGTCATAATGGCATGGATCCACAGTGTATGTTTGGTGGCCATGACCTATATTACTTGACATGGATATTTTCATGTCAGCATTTATTCTTTGAGTCACTTGTATTCTGTGTATGATAATTCCTACCTCAGTGATGATATATTATTGTACTGTATTTCCTTGTTTGTTGGCAGGTTTCCAACTAACGTGTTCCTTATTCCCTACACACACTCGACAAAGTATTTTAGATATCACTTTGTTATAACTTCATACTTTGGGTGGCTCACTGTTACACATTATTTTTTTCACCCCTGTGATCATTAATGATTTAAACATATCCTTTGTCTTGAAAAGGATCAATGGCATGAATCCCTGAAGAAGAATGAAGATACATTTTCCCAGAGAGATGAAATTATACTTTTCCTTTGTCAAAAAACTTAGAAAAGGGGATCATTTCACCTTGCTTAGTGTTAAGGGTGCGACAATCTAGGATCATCACAATTTTCACCACAGTGACTTGCGACGTCGTCACAGTTTTCTCAGTGTTAAGGGTGCGACGATTTTTGTACGAAGGAAAAAGAGGAATTTCTCGAAAGTTCTAGAATAGAAGATTTGAGAGTGATGTGGCCTCTGATCGGTTTGGATCTGAGTCACATCCCTGATCTCTTGGGATCATACTAACCTCCTCACCCTATTCTTTTCATATTATAAAAGGAGAAGAATTCTCATGGGGAAAGTTAGCTTGGGATTGAGTTGGCTAGCTTTTGGTGTGAGCTTGAAGTAATTTTTGTAGCTTTGGGATTTGCTTTGTCAAGATAGATTGTTGATCTTAGAATCTATGGACCAGAAGTGTGTGGGAAGCAAGGAACTGTTGGAAGGGACCTTACAACATCAAGGCATCAGTTGTATTCTCATTTTCATATCTTTAATACAGTGATATATTTCTTTCCCATAAAATTGTTCTTATTTTATTGTATGAATCCTTGATCACATACATAGGTTTTGTTGAGTATACATTGTTGCTTTCACTTCATTGACTTGTGTATTTTTATAGGTTCAACATCCCATAAGACTTGGAATGGAGCAAGGATGAAACTAGCGAGGATAAACGACATTTAAAAGGTATGTCATTTATCTCTTCTTAGTTAGTATGATTGATAATTAAAACTTAGGGAAATTTTTATATTTTGTCTTGTTTTGTTCTAGTTTCAGGGTGAAACTAGGGAGATCTATTTTTGTCCACACTTACTGATTTTTCCGATAAAAGAAGAGGTCATGAAGTTGCATATAATAAATAAAGAATAAGAGATTGAGAATATTGAAGAAGAAGTTGTCACACTAAGATTCAAAGTCATCAAGCTCAACAAGAATGTTGAAGAGATAGAAACATCCACATCAATTATAGAGAATGAAGAGAAGCACTCGAGGTTGCTAGAAAAGAAGAATGGAGAAAATAGAAAGATTTATGCAGAAGTACTCAAAGGAAGGAATAATGGTCAACCAAAATCTAAGAAAACTATTGAAGATACATCTTCAAGAAGACCATCCATGTTCAAGCCACAAAGAAGCTTCAATCATGATCATGATCAGTCGAGGCAAAAATTCAGAAGGACTACACCACAAAGAAGATCATTCACTCCCAAGTATGAAAATTTATTTTATGGTCATTTTTTTATTGTACTAATTTTGGACATAAGGTTGCAGATTGCAGGGATTATAAAAGAAATGTTCAAGCAAGAAGTGCATATGTGGCCCCACGTAACATTGAATGTTACAAATTTCATAACTATGGACACATAGCTAGTGATTGTAAAAGCATGATCGATACTTCCATGAAAGAGAACATTGATATTAGATATAAGAAAGTATGGATAAGAAAACACAAAGAACAGGTGAACAAATACCAAGTCCTAGAGATCGCAAGAATGGCAATAAAACGAGATGACGAAAATTCTATAGAGAAAAAGAAAGATGTCGGATATAGAAAGGTTTGGAAAATAACTGAAAGAAAAGAAGGACAGGTAAATAAGGAATAGGTTCAAGAGATTGTACTTTCAAACATTGTAGCAAAAGATGAATCCACAGACAGAAAGAAAGAATTCATAGCTCAGAGAGATGATGAATCTACCAATGAATATGATGATGAATATATCAATGAAGATGATGATGAATACACATCAGAGAAGGAATTTTTATGAGCCATCCATCTTAGAGACTCCCAGGTAATATGAATATTAGATAGGGGGAGTCTATGTGATAACTTTGACAGACCAAAGAACCATCCTTCGAGCAACTTGCAGAGTTTGAGAAGACAAATCCAGGGCAGTCATTTAGCTGAAGCACAATTTGATGGATTAATCAAGACTTCATGATAGTATAGTGATAAATGGGTTAGCATTATGGACAGTTGCGCAAGTAGATTCTTGGACAGTGTGGATGAGAGCATGGATTCATAGATTGGTTCAAAGAGTGGTTCAGAGACAAATGAACATTATCATAATGGATTATAATTACACAGGAAATGGCTCGAACAATGCTAATGGATTCCAAATTGATAGATATTGTTTTGACACATGTAGTGCATACAATAGTTCACATTCAAAACAGAGTAATTATCATAAATAACAATGAAAAAACTCCCTATGAACTATGGAAAGGAAGCACAGACAACAACCTCTACAACAAGGTAAATCAAGGTAGTATTTTATTAATTGAAATTTATGTTGATGATATTGTTTTTTTTGGAAGTACTAATGACAAGTTAAGACAAAAATTTGCAAAGGATATGAAGAATGAATTTGAAATGTCATTACTTGGAGAACTATCCTTCTTTATGGGTGTTCAAATACATCAAAACCAAGAAATTTTTATTTCTCAAACCAAGTATATTAGAGAAATGCTAAAGAAGTTGGGAATGGAATATTGCAAATCAGTTATCACTCCCATGCAAACCAATTACAAGTTGAGAAAAGATGATGATTCAAAGTCTACAGATCAGAGGTAATATAGGTCAATGATTGGTATCTTACTATATGTGACAACATCCATACCAGATGTAA
>ML797135.1:198141-211272 GCA_009831015.1 Picea engelmannii
AGTACAAAATCCACTTCTGCGCTTATATATTCATTCAAAATCCAAAATTACAAAAGGATATGATTCAAAATAGTAGTCTCCCTATTCAAAGAGACCATACAAGAACAGGTCTATCATCTCTGGAGCTTCCTTACCTCTGCTATCATCTATCCAAAAATCGTTGAAATATACTCAATTGTATTGAGGGCTCATTTCAGCTTAGCTAGCTCCTCCTTTAAAGAATCTAGCCAAACCAGTTGATTATCTCCAACACTCTCAACCGCTTCAGCGATGGGTTCTTTCTTCTGTCGCTTTCTTCGTTTCTTCTTAGTAGCTGGTCTGTTGATAACCAGATCCCTCATGATTGGATTTATCCTGATTTCCAATATTGAATCAGTAATAGGTACTGTGTGAAATTTAGTTGCTAGTATCTGTGTGACTACCTTTTCCTTCATATGCGTAGGAAAATTTAGCATGTTGCCCGAATAACCAGTCTCATTGGATTTAACTAGGTCCATATACCTCAGTTTGTGGACACCAAAATATGTTTTCATCGATGAGAAGTTCGAACCAGTTTGGAGATTGGTCATTGATGGATAATATGATGCTTCCATACCCAAGAGTTGGTAATTATAGAACCTCAATCATGAATCCCTGACAGACTTGCGCACAAGTGCAATGGGTTGCCATGCTCATCTAATCCAATTCAAATGATTAAAATTTTTGAGTTTGTTACATGGCGGTGTTCACCTAACTCAAACGGATGGGATGTATGAGTGAATGAGACGATTTGATCTGACTAACCGTCACCCGTCCCACGAATGGTGGATTTGACATATTGATGCACGTGACATCGAAACTTATGCAAAAGTGGTTTCAGCAAACCACCTTACGCTCGATGTATCTTTGTGCGATGATATAGTGCTTGCTAAGTTCTCAAAACTTGGTTCATGTCTGAGAATTGTCATGGTGGCAACACCAAGAAATCAGAAAAGGTAATTCTGATATAATTATTGAGCCGAAATAGTTCATATTTCTCGTGGATTGTTGATTTAGTTAAACTAATAATTTTTAATGGCTGCAAGATTTTGTAGAACTAACAACAACTAGATCAGATCAGATCAAGTACCGAGTCCATAGGAATGGAAGAGACATGAGGAAACTATAGTCAACAAGATGATATTAAAGGGATGAATGTCCATTTGGACATTGAAGGAACAAACTCCAATGGACATGGAGAGGAAAGGGATGAAAACTTGAATATGGTAGAGACTATTAAAAATTTGCAAAAGGATGTCCAAAGCCATAAAGATGATAATGAAAGGCTTATGGGAGCCAAAGAGTAGCAGGATGACTTCAACATGAATTTATTGCAAAGTCTGAGTAGAATAGAAAAGAAATTAGAAAAAGAAAGTGACTCAAGCAAATCTGGAAGTCACAAACCTTCAGATGAGAAAAAGAGATCAGGAACTGTTAGCAGACACCACCATCACTCCCGAAATAATTCCAAGAAAAGAGTGGGTAGTAGCACAATTCCATCCCCTCTCAGACAACATAAGAGGTCTGGGGTGGATGAGCTACGAGGAGAAATGAACAAAATCAAACCTCCTACATTTGATGGTGAGCACAAGAAGGATGAAGATGCAAAAACATGGTTACTGGGAATGAGGAAGTATTTTCAATTACACAATTATTCTTCCCATGCAAAGGGTAGAATTTCCATCTATCAACTCAAAGGAAAGGCATCCATATGGTGGGATCAGCTTGTGCAGGTACAACACATTAAAGAGAAGAGCGTTACTTGGAGGGAATTTAAGAAGTATTTTGAGAAGAAATACTTGACTAAGATGTATTATGACAAGAAAATGAAGGATTTCTTTGAACTCAAACTTGGAAGTATGACCGTAGATGAATATGAAATAAGATTCCTAGAATTGTTGAAGTACGTCTCCTTCATCAAGGATGAGACAGTTAAAATTCAAAGGTATTTGAGTGGATTTCCATCATTCATCAGTGACAAAATACAATATGATGATACCAAGACATTGGAAGAGACCGTAAGGTGAGATAAATGTCTATATGATCCGCAAAAAGCAAGGCCAACTTTCCAAAAAGATTGGGAAGACAAAAGAAGTTCAAGGTGGATTAGAGGAAGAAAGGATTTAAACCATCATTCTTCAGAAATAGTCCACGGGGACCACCAACTTCTAAAGATCCCAAAAAAATAGAGGCAGAAGGCCAAAGGCCAAGGCAGATACCTATTCAATGTTGGGGTTGTAAAGGAGATCATAGATTCATAGATTTTCCTCACAGAGGTGAAAAAGGAAGGATTGTTTATAATGTACAACAAGATGAAATAGTGGAGGACATGGGCAGAAATGTGCCAAGGATCTATGCATCCCTAGATAAAAAAGAAAGCAGAATATCAGTCACACATGATTGAAGTGGAAGGTATGATTAACAACCAAACCATTGCTATTTTAATTGATTCAGGAGCTAGTCATAGTTATATATATCCTAAGATGGTATAAAGTTTGCAATTGCCAAGAAGCAGGCATGGAAAATATTGGTTGGTACAGTTGGCTATAGGAACCAAAAGAAAGGTTAATGAGATGGTTATGTCATGTCTCATGGACATGAACGGACTGAACACCAAGGAAGATTTGAATATCTTACCCTTAGGTTCCTATGACTGTTTGATTGGGATGGATTGGTTGGACCCACATCATGCTCTATTGGATTGTCATAACAAAGCATTCACTTGCTTGGATGAAGAAGGGAACCAAAGGAAAGTGTAGGGAATTCCCAGGGCAGTAACCATTAGAGAAATTTCAGCATTGCAGCTAAAGAAATGTTATAGAAGAGGATGTCAAATATTTGCAGCTCATATGGAGGAGACACCTGAAGATAAGGTGCCAAATTCGGAGAATTATGCAGTCCTGAAAGAGTTTGAAGATGTATTCAAGGAATTACTAGGACTACTCCCAAGGAGAGACCTCGATTTTTCTATAAATTTGACACCAGGAGAAACTCTCATGTCAAAGACTCCTTACAGAATGAGTACACCAAAATTGAAGGAGTTACAAATGCATCTTGAAGAACTTATGAAGAAGGGGTATATATGCCCAAGTGTATTACCTTGGGGTGCCCCAGTCTTGTTTGTGAAAAATAAATATGGAACATTAAGATTGTGCATTGATTTTAGACAGTTGAATAAAGTGACTGTAAAGAATAAGTATCCTCTGCAAGGATTGATGATCTTTTTGATTAATTGAAGGATGCAAAGATATTTTCAAATATAGATCTCAGATCAAGATACCATCAGGTAAGAATTAAGGAGGAGGATATCAACAAGACCACCTTCAGGACAAGGTATGGTCATTATGAGTTCACAGTGGTGCCATTTGGGTTGTCAAATGCATCAGTTGTTTTCATGTGCTTAATGAATGGTGTTTTCTGAGAATATTTAGACAAGTTTGTCATTGTATTTTTGGATGACATTCTTATATACTCTAAGATAGAAGAAGAACATGAACATCATTTGAGGATGGTGTTGCAAGTATTAAGGGAGCATAATTTGTATGCCAAATTGAGCAAGTGCTCATTTTATCAGAAACAAATTCATTATTTGGGGCATATCATCTCAAAAGATGGGATAGCAGTGGACCCCGAGAAGATTGAAGCCATTAGAGAATGGTCAACACCAAAGAATGTGACAAAGGTTAGATCATTCATGGGCCTTGCAGGCTAATACAGGAGATTCATTGGAGGATTCTTGAATATAGCACACCCAATCACTTCCTTGCAAAGAAAAGGTATGAAGTTTCAGTGGACGTCGGACTGTGAAAGGAGTTTCCAACATTTGAAACAATTATTGACAAGTGCTCCAATACTAAGGATTGCGGACCCAAATGAATATTTCATTGTATGAATAGATGCATGTAATGAAGGACTTGGTGGAGTCCTTAGCCAAAATGGATTTGTGATATGTTATGAATCAAGGAAGTTGAAGGAGCATGAGAGAAACTATTCCACTCATGATTTGGAGTTGGCAGCCATAATGCATGCCCTGAGGAAATGGAGACACTACCTCATGGGAAAAAGGTTTGAGTTAAGAACAGACCACAATGGTTTGAAATATTTATTTGATCAGCCAAATCTAAATGCTAGACAAAGCAGATGGTTAGAATTTCTAAGGGAATATGACTTTGATATAAAGCATATCAAAGGGAAAGAAAATAAAGTGGCGGATGCACTCAGTAGGAGGGTGCATGAGATTCATGCTATAGCCATCAAAATGTATCAAACTAATGTTGAAAGAAAATTTATGGAGGCTACAAATACAAACCTGCAATATAAAGAATTGATAGCAAAACTACAGCAAGGTAAGACACCATAGAAGATGGATATTTATAAGTTGAGAGTAGATGGAATATTGTTGCACAAGAATAGAATTTTTGTACCAAATGTCCAGGACTTGAAACGTATAATTTTGCATGAGATGCATAATGCTCCTTATGCAAGGCACCCTGGATATCAAAAAACCATAGCAGCAGTCAAGAGCCAATACTTTTGGCCAGGTATGAAGAGAGAAATTGCAGAATACATCGCTAGGTGTATGGAATGCCAGAAACTTAAAACAAAGCATAGGCACCCAGCAGGATTGTTGCAACCTTTGCCCATTCCTGAATGGAAGTGGGAAGTGGTGAAAATGGATTTTATTACGGGATTTCCTAGAAAAAACAAGCTACATGATTCACTTATGGTAGTGGTGGACAAGCTTACAAAATATGGCCATTTTATTTCACTAAAAACTACTCACAAAGTAGCATATGTTGTTGATATTTTCATGAAGGAAGTGGCACGATTGCATGGAATTCCTAAAACGATTGTGTCTGACAGGGACCCGAAATTCACCTCGAATTTCTGGAAATGATTGTTCAAAGGATTCAGAACGAATCTAAACTTTAGTACAACTTACCATCTTGAGACTGATGGACGGACAGAGAGGGTGAATAGAGTTATAGAAGATATGTTGAGAATGTATGTGATGGATAAACCATCAAAATGGGAAGACTACCTATATTTAGTAGAATTCGCTTATAACAATGGGTATCAGGCATCATTGAAAATGAGCCCATTTGAAGCACTTTACTACAGAAGGTTCAATACTCCAGTAAGTTGGGATAATCTAGCTGATAGAATAGTAGTTGTGCCAGAGTTGCTCAAGGAGATGGAGGACCAGATGTTAAAAATTAAGAAGAATTTGAAAACTACCCAAGACAGACAGAAAATTTATGCTGATAAAAACAGAATCCACAGAGAATTCAAAGTGGGTGATCATGTTTTCCTGAAAGTAAAAGCTAACAGGAGTTCCCTGAAGCTGGGAAGTTGCACCAAGTTAGCAGCCAGATTTTTTGGACCATTTGAAATCCTAGAAAGGATTGGTCCCATTGCTTATATGATTGCATTTCCTGCATCTATGTCTGTTCATAATGCATTCCATGTATCATTTCTAAAGAAATACATACCTAATGCTAATCATGTTATTGATTGGAATGTTATTCAGGTGGAGCAAGAAGGCGCTTTCCAAGTGCATCCGGTGAGCATACTAGATCAAAAAATCAAACAACTCCAGAATCGAGCCATAGGGCTTGTAAAGGTCCAATGGAACTGAAGATGATACTTGGGAGCACGAGGATGCAATGTGAGAAGAACACCCACATATTTTTGAAGAATTTTAAGAATTTTGTTGTATATGGGTACATGATGCACTGAGGACAGTGCATAAATAAGGGGAGGGGATTGTAATATCCCTCGGCTGAACCCAAATGTAAATATAATCCAAGTATATTTAAGCTAGTGAGATGTTTAGACATCAATTTTGTAATACACCTTTCATGGCATGGGCGCACATATACTACGTAGTAAATGGATGTAATGTGCACATTTATGAATACCGCACGTAGTAACTAAGGTGCGAGCAACCCTAAAGATAGAGGATACAGTGTGCATCAACTAAAGAGCGCACAACCTTGAGGTCAGCGAATACTGCGTGCAGTAACTAAAGTGCACACAATATTAAGGTCAGTGAACCTTTGTGTATATAATATGCATTATAGGCTGGTGAGCCAGTATTATAAGCTATAATGCTTATGTATTGGAATTAGGCCAGCGTGCCTAGATGTTAAAGGATAGAGTGCCTATTTTGTATATATCTCATGGTTAATATAAAAATACATCGTTGCGCATAGACTGACCACGATAAAAGAGAAGGGGGACTAGATTCCACCAAATAGGGAAAGGGAGGGCCTAAAGTTAAGAACAAGGCTAAGCTAGAGAGATTAAAGATAAAAAGAAATATTATATTAATATTTCTTAAAAACATAAAGTACAGATAATTAATTTATCCTAATTCCTAAAGTAGGGGACAAGTGTATCAGAGTAGCTTCCAACATGACAAGTGTCAATTTGGAGACATGCATACTTATTTCCGAGACTTAGTTCCTTTGGGGAGGATCGACCATTGTGAGGAGGAGAATATTACCATCTTTTCCTTCGACCAGAGAACCAGTATCCACGATACATTCCGTCAATCCTTGAGCTACCTTGTATATTCCTGCCACTGTACCCAGACCAAATTGATATCCATTCCTATTGGTGTACCTGTCATCTTGGGAGCGGGATTGAAGAGGCGAGTTTCCAGGCCCGTGAGAAATTCGCTGAGTGAGGGAATTGATGAGAATCTATTTCCTAAAAGTGATAAACTGGGGCTATGGCGCTCTGAGACTTTTGGTCTAGCCTGTTGTTGAAGCCCTGGAAGGGAAGTGGGGTAGCCAAAGGACTGTTGAGCAGAGAAGGGGCACACTTCCTTGGGTGGGACAGGTATGTGGGGAAGGAGAGGTTGTAGGTTGTGGTTGAGTGAACACCTGAGAGGGAATCTTTCTGATTGACCGTGAACCTTTAGCCGAGTTAGGAATCCCTTTCCCGGGTGGCGTCTAGTCCTAGCTCGAGGGTGACTCACTGTTGAGAGTGATGAATAGTGTAGTCTAAGGCTAGGAGGTTCGTGGATGGTCTGCACATAGTTGGTGACATTCTTACCAAGATAAGTATCGGTTATGTGTTGAATTCCATGATGCATTGTCATTTATGTGTTATTTTATTAGTTTTATTTCTTGTGTGAGCATAACTGTCTGTATATTTAAGGATATACCCTATATTACCTGCATGTATGTGTTCACTATTAAATCAATCTGAAAATCATATATTTTACAGAACACAATTGTTTGTTTATCTTTTATATCTAAAGCTTTTGCTAGATCATTGTATGTATATGTTTAATTGCATGCAGTTATGTGACATACCTCAATTGAATACTGGGTGTTGCATTATGTTGGAAGAACTGAGCTAAGTGTCTGAGTAAGTGACATTCCCCAGTCAGTGGGTGGACGGGGTGTGTTACAAGGTTGATTACAGATTGAGGTACAGGTTGGTGCATGGTTGATGCACTTTTTTATGGTACAGGTTGATTATAGGTTGATTGGTGCAGGTTTACAGCAGTATATCTCACAGTGATAGTGTGACAGTGGTTCCATCATTCTACTTCTATTTCAGGGTGGTTGGAAGGGGAAAGGATAGGTGGTTGTAGCCACCTTCTGGTTGTAGCCGGAGAACATAGGAGGTCATAGCCTCATTCTGGTTGTAGATAGAGAATTGGGGAGTTGGAGCTTCCCTCAAGTTGTATCCTGATAAATTAGGGGGTTGGAGCCTCCTTCCAGTTGAAACTGGAAAACAAATGAAGTTTTTGCTTCCAATGAATGTAACTCTTAAAGACATATAATAAAAATCATTCTATGTTTTTCTCCTGCTTTGGGTTTCCACGTAAAAACATCGGTGTTCTGTGTATGTGTATGATTTCTCATTTGTTCATTGTTTATTTACTCTGCAACTATTGGATGATAATGATACATTGATATAACACTTTCATATTGTGGTTAAAAAGGATTGAATTTCTTTATTACTGATTCACCCCCTCTCTTTGTAATCCAACAACCTGTTCCCAATAAAAACCTCTTTTGGTTTCCAAAAATTCATCTCTAACTTATTTTAATCCTCGCCAAAATTTGTTCACTAAAACAGGAAATCACTTCTTGTGAAATCTCTAAAAAATAGGCCTAAAATATATATTTGAACCTCTTAAATTGTGATAGATATGTAAAAAAACAGAGAGGTTTTTGTGAAGGGGTCCATTCCCAACAAAAACCCTTTTTTTTTTCAAATAATTCATCTCCATCATTTAAGAAACTTCTCTTGAAGATAAATACTAAAACAGGAAAAATAAAGTATTTTGTGTATTTGATTTTTGTTTGCTCTTCTTTTTGTTGTGTTTTCCTCAGTTCTTAAGATTCCTCCTTTAACCTGTGTGAGGAATATGCAAGGGTTTGTCTTTCAAATTCCTCCATATTGTCTTCTGAATTGTATTCAATAATAATTAGTCTTTCCTTCTTGATAGAAGGATGAAACAAAACCTTTAGGTTAAACCTAAATTTGTTCGCAGCCCTATTAGTATCTCTTTTAGGGTAGTTAGATACAAGTTCCTTTTTCTTTCTCATTTTCTTACCCTCCACAACTTTTTTTCCAGTAAATTGTTTCTTTTGCTTGGTTGGTCTTTTGACTGGGTTTGATGTATGGTCTTCAGGTTCATTCTTTATATCTGGATCAGTTTGAACATCAAGTTCTTTACCAAGTTTAAGCTTCTTTCTTCAACCCTTAGTGATCTTCTCACTAGGTTCACCTCTAGGAAAATATTCAATTCCATGTTGTGTGTGTAATTTCCTCTTACTAGAATGAGTCACCTTGGCTGCAGGGGAGATCTCTTTCACAAAAGCATTTGTGGTTTAAGATACCTTTTTACCTTTTCCAAGTTCATTTTTCTTAGCAGTTTTAGACTTAGGTTCCTTATGTTTAGGTTTTAGTGATTGAATTAACCAGTATCAAGACCTTTGAACCTCACTTAAAGCATAGATTACTAATGTTTTAATCAACCCTTGGTGAAAAATAATTTTCTTTTTTGTTGCAGGAGGTGTTTGAATTCTCTTAGACATCTTATATAGGCTTTTCAATAAGAAATAGGGAAAATTGAGAGGATAGTCACCATTCACATGGGTTAGAAACTTGATATGATAAATATGAACTAGAGAAAAACGTCTCTTGCATGTGATGTACCTATGAATGATCATGAGGGAGGTTTTCCATTCCTTCCTCACTCAACTTTGTGGGATTCCTTGGCTCCAATTAGGGTTTTGTCTTTCTAGGATCAAAAACTGGTTAACAAACTCCATTACTAATGTTTATTTCTTCCACCACCTCTCTCCATATACTGGTAACCTACATGTTGTTTCTATGGAGTGATTTTTCACGTGTATGAGGTGTCTACCCACAACTATTTCAAAACCATCGAAATTATGTGCAAAGATAATGGAAACTTTCTCATCATGACCCTAAAATGTTGAGAATAAATCGAACCAGCCTACATCTTTAAACTTTTGTGTCATATGAGGATAAGCTTCAAGTAATTCAATATCCTCTGTCTCTAACCTGGTTATCTACCCACTCTTCATTGATGTCATGAAACTAATAAAAATATGTTGAAGATTTCTGAGAATGTTTAGGGTTTGATCACCGGCTTTTGAAAACTATCGAAGTCTGGGAGATATTCTTTTACCTGCAGAGCATGCATGAAATAATATACATACTAAAATAGATAGATCATGATTTCATTCATTGAGAGTGATAATCGGGGATGGTGATTTGATATCATACTGGCACGTACAACTCAATCCTTTGAATTAGATGTCATCACTGCAAAACATGACCTGATATATGATGCAGGAGAATCTCTCCACGTCATCCATCCAGCCAGCCAGCCACGTCAAGCGCGTACATTCAAATCTGAAGAGAGGCGCAGCCTCATTTAAAACTTGAATTGAATGTAATTAAATGTCTAAGATGTTGAGCTGGGAAGCCGTGCCTTTTTGCAAGCATTAGGTAGATCGGCCTTAAATGTTTGTAAGGATGAGATCTAGTTCTGATTCCGGACTAGACAGCTATTCAATGAAATTGAATAGGGTAGGTAGGTTGGAGGGAAGAGCTCGAAGATCCCCCTCAGGTAAAAGAGATTTTGAGTATCTCATTTTGGTAGTAAGTCGAGTAAGTCGAAGAAGTTGAGTTGTAGAGCCAGAGAGAGCTCGAAAACACCTTGTAATTACAGGCATTTTCCATTTTTAATATAAACAGAAGTAGTTTTTCCTGCATGAATTTTGTGTTATGTGAATGTCTGTGAGTGTTCTTTTATGCTGTAGATGTATACTGTAGTTGTGAATTTACAGGAGGGTGTCTGATTTTAGGGTTGAAGGAATTTGAGGCTTCACACCAGGAGGGTGTGACAGAACATTGTGGGTTCTGATAGTTGTGCACAAAGGATGCACTTCTGAATACTGCGGGTTCAGAAAAAGACGTGTTGTGGCACAGGAACTGAAGTCAACAACTCAGTGAATACCTCAAGGTTATTGAACACCTTGGAGGCAAGGCTGTGTAGGAGATACATAGTTGCAGACAGAATTTTGTTGTGGAATATGTGAAGCTCTACTAGGTGGGCATTGAGCATATGCACAGTGGTGCATTTGGGGAACTCTGTTGTGAGTTCAGAAAGAAGAAACAGAATCACTGAGGATTCTTAGAGCTTATCTAGGTGGGCATTGAGAAGGTGCAAGGGGTGCACAGAGGAAGGACTCTGTTGTGAGTTCGGAGAAGAACCAGAATCACTGAGGATTCTTAGAGCTCTGCCAGATGGGCATCGAGTGAGTGCATAGGTGCACAGGAGAAGGAGACAAAACTGCTGGAAGTTCTAGAGGAAGATACTCTGCCAGGAGGGCATAGAGACGGTGTGCAGATAGGCACAGAGGAGAGAAGAGAACTCTTTGAGTTATGGTAATTGGAGGAAGAGTCCAATGAGGGATCTTCATAGGGTTTTTGAACACCCTGAAGGCTCAGCAAGAAGTTGCTTGAGGTAGAAGGATAGCCAGGAGGGCATCCAATATATTCTCCATTTGTGGGAGAGAAGGAAGGAAGACAAAATCCCTTAGGGGTCTGAGTGTTGAGGAGCTCAGGAGAGACAACACTGTGGGTGCATGAAGACTCTGCAGAGGCGCAGAAGTCAAAAGAATCCCTTGGGGATTCGAGAGTAAAGGCTCAGGAGGAGTCAGTGTTTTTATACACGCAGCGAGAACTCAAGCAAAGGAGTTCGTAGAGGAGAAAAGGAGAAAAGGTTGAGGCCTTTGGCTTTTTGAATTCTCCCAAGGTTGGGAAGAAAGTGCAGAATCTTAGGAGGGAGCACAGTCACCATCAGATCGGCTGGAGAAAAGAAGATCTGGGTCGTTGGAAGGTTTTCATGTCCAGGAAGGAAGCTCAGAAAGAGCGCACAGAGGAGGAGATCGTCAGTTGTTGGATCTCACTCAGATACCTGTCAGTCATTGGATCGGGTGAAGGCGCACAGATTTTAGCCTCTGGAGTAAGCGCACAGGAGAAAGGATCTGGGTCGTCAGATCTTGAGCAGATACCCATCAGCCGTCGGATCTGACAGAAGTTGCGTGAGGGTTAAGCTCATGAACAGGAGGAGAAATCCCAAAAGGAGGGTTAACTCATCGGGGTTTCACATATCATAGAATCGGAAGTCTCGATGACATGAGATCGGGGATTTCTATAGTAAAAGTCCTAGGAGAGATCTGGACCTTCCGTTTGTGGAGACACGTGGCAGAGATTGAGGCGTCGGGAGTTGGGATATCAACATTCCCGTGGACAGGAGATCAGGTAAGTCCACCTTGTAAAACCCGACACAAATCTGGGTCGTCTGTCTGAGAGAGGACGCGTGTCACGCGATCATCCATTCTGAAGATCCGGGCACTTGACATCAGGATATCAGCGCTCAGGAAATCGGATTTCTCGAGGTCGAAAGAGTCGGGACATCAGAAGTCTTGAGATTGCGAGGAGCGATCAGGACCGTCCATCAATGGAGGACACGCGGCAGCAATCAGAGCCATCGGGGAAAGTCCCAACAGGAAGTCGTCTATCGGCATTTTGATCATCGAGATATCGTGAATCCTAGTGACAAGAATTTTGGGCATTTCGGAATCGTGAAGTCCGAAAACCTGACAAGGAGAAAAGTGTCATTTAAGGGGCCAGCTGTCAGCATAGCGGAGAATCAGGATTCGAAGTATCGGTAGTCCCGTGGGAAAATGTTTTTCGACATTTGAAACCCCGAAGTCCCGAGGGAGATCTGTATCCATTGATCTTAGTGACCAATCACAGTCAATGATTGAATTTACGGTGGAAGGGCATGCTAGATGACGTCATATCGAGAATCGGAGTTTCGCGAGTCCTGAGGACATATGCATTTTGGCATTGGAAACCCTGAAATCCCGATAGGAGGATATAAGGCTGCGGTCTTATGAGAAGCGGTCACATGGACCAAGGCATAGCCAGGAGGGGCTAAGGCCGAAAGGAGCGCATCAGCAAATCGGTGATCGAGAGATCGCAAGTACAGGAATTCTCGACATCAGAAAAGACAAAACCCCGAAACCCAAAATTTAAGATCGGGAAAAGGGCGTGGTCATGTTCAGAAGGTCGTGCGGGTGAAGAAAGGACCTGTGGATCGGGTTTTTCATAGATATTCCATGGAGGAATCGAAAGAGCCACTTCGGCTCAGAAGGGAACACTGAGAGATCCTTAAAGACCGGGAGGTCAGGCACAGAGACCCTGCGGGGTATGTAGGAGCGTCGTCGCGCCATCAATATAGATCATAACAAGATATGTAGATCCTCTAACAATAATTTTGGATGTTTGAACACGATCTCGAGAATATGGTGCATGCACAACTATAATTACTCCTGGTGCTACAAGAATAGCACTATTCTTGTAGCACCCTTTCCACTTTGGCAATTTTGAAATTTAAATGAGGGAAAAAGGACATATTATGTGGTGAAAACAATTTGTCATGTTATATCCTAACTTTTAATTACGTCAAAACATTTCAAACGTGTAGAAAAAGAATGGAAGCATACTTTCAAGCCAAGAAAGGGAAAAAAACAAAGTTTA
>ML797135.1:224678-241639 GCA_009831015.1 Picea engelmannii
CAACTACAAAATTGTCCAGTTGTCTTTATATGTTTTTGTATCTTCATAATTCATCCAAGGCACTGAGAAGTTATTCTTCCATATTAACCTCTGCTTCATTGTCTGACTCTTCCTCATGCTCAATTTATTCTATCTCATTAGACTCTTCAATACCTAGAAAAATGACTTCATCATCATCATTGTCACTAGACTTTGATGAACTGTTGTTTTCTTCTTTTGAGTAAAAATTATTTTTCCCTTTATAATACTTTTTATTATAGTTGGGTTTTACCTTCTTCTTGTATTGTTTATTTGTGTCTTCTTCATCTTCAGGTTCCTCCTTGGGATAGGGACACTTGGCTGCAAAGTGGCCAACCTTGCCACAATTAAAACATTTGAAAGGTGGCTTGCCTTTGTACCTCCCTGATCCTTTCTGAAGTTTTTTAATAAAATTGGCTTCTTCTACATCGGATTCTTCATGATGGTTGAGTTGAGGTTTTTGGTTTTGATTTATTTTTTCTTGATAACCTTGAAGGATGCCTCTCCTTTTGGGAGCCTCTCATGACCTAATATTAACTGATAGGCTTTGAGGATTCCATTCAATTCATCCATGGTGAGTTGATATAGATTCTCTCGATCTTCAAGAGTGGACACTTTAGGATTAAACATCATAGGTAGTGTTCTTAGTATCTTTTCAACTAACTCATTGTCTGACACTTCTACTCCCAAACCTCTGATTGCATTAACAATATTATCAACTCTTTCGAAGTATTCTGGGATATTTTCTTCATCCTTCATTTTTAGAACTTCATATTGTACTTTGAGAGTCTAAATTTTGGCCCTCTTTACCTTGGAATCTCCTGCATATATAGTTTCCAGTTTATCCCAGATATTTTTTGCATTTTTACAGTTTATTACTTTAGCAAGGATCTTCTTACTCAGTCTAGCTTGTAGAGTGTTTAAATCCTTTGCATTTTCCCAAAAATTTTCTTGTCTTCTGCTTCCATGGGAGTGACGTTTGGAACATCATATCATTTTTCAACTAATGTCCATACTTCCAGTTCAATGGATATCAGATATATTTTCATTCTAACACTCCATAAAACATAGTCTTCACCATCAAATAGGGGGACTTTCAATGACATCTTCAATTCTTGATCCATTATGATGTATATTTCTCTTCAAGTGATTTAAACCTTTATTGAAGAGACCTGCTATGATACCAATTGAAGGATCAGATCCTGTCACTGAGAGGGGGGGTGAATCAGTGACACAATAACTTTATCAAAATTTTACTTTTGTCAATGCAAAAAAAAATTGGACACAATATTTTATCATGGAACCCAATTGGGAAAACCATAAACACTTTTATATCAACTACAAAATTTTGTTTTACAAGTTACAATAGAAGGAAGATGTTCTTCCTCTTTAGATCGACACCCACTAATCAGGATGCACCCACACTCCTTGTTCACCAACTCCAACTGGTAGGAGGGTATATCCCCCTATTTAGTCAGCTACAACTAACAAGGAAGAACCTACTCCTCTGCAGGCTCCAACCTGCCCTAGTACCTCCCTGCCACCCTTTGTTCATCAATTTGGAAATAGGATTTGTATTCCAATAATGGTCTTCTATATCAAACATTGGATTGCATAAATGATGCTATGTCTCCTTATGTTCTTGATTTTCAATAAGACATTAACAGACACACTCTTCATCTTCACATTTCAGCATTCTTATAAGTCTTTAATCTTTTCAACACAACTCTTCATAAACAACATGTTTGTTCATTCAAGGTTACATAACCCTTGTTTTAAGTAACACAGTCATTGACATGAATTTTCATAACCACACATCGCTTCGATCTATATCTCAAATCTAATGATTGTGTTAATTAACATACATCACAATACATCCTTAAATTGATACTATCAGGATTTAATCATTTTTTAATGCATGAATGATTTTACAAATATTCAATCTAACTATTTTTTTTGTGTATCTTACTGTCTTTGTGTTACTGCAGGGTTTTATTAATTTTAGAGATCATATGACAACAAGTAAACCATTCAGCAGTGATGGTGAGGTTTTTATAGCCTCTGTTATCTTCTTCATGTGATCCATGTTCGCCATGAACTTTGTCATTTTACCAAAATCGTGATAGTGTGAAATATGTGGTGTTGTGCAGGGTTTTAACTAGTTTTTGGCGAACCTCCACAATTGGCATTATGCCAAAAAATCCAAAAAAAGTGGCAGTCTCACCACCAACTGACATAACGAACTCTCCTAAGCCCATGGTCACTCATATGACCAACACACCAATAGTGTAAAAAAAAATATTTATCCAACGGACGAGTTCATATCCTCTGTAGATCAACGTTTTTTATTATTTCTTCCAAAAGGTAGGGGGCCTGAAAGGTCGTCCTGAGCTCCAGGATGGTGATCTTCTTTGTGAATTACAAGCACCTATATCCCCCACCATACCCTTTCACTATGCGTCAAATATTCATAGTGAGGGTTATCAATATAAACCAACATAAAAAAATTCTCACTTTCAATGTGGGATAAATCCTACTAAATGAGTTAATCAACACCATCGATCACTTGATCGGACAGTTACTGAGTCTTCGCAGTCAACATTTTTTAAGCCCCCTGGCCTCTCTTCCCTATGAAATAATTCCTCCTTCCCATTGCAGCTATGGGGGTGTCTAACATCCAATGCCTCATCCTCCAGTATCCCATCATCCCCAATTTCCAAATGATCCATTTTCAAGGCATTCTCTAACTACCTCTTCTCCTCCTCTGTCAACATCCCTACATAATCGTCTATGGCATCGAAGCAACTTCCTATGCAAAACTTGTTTCTTGATCAAACTGTATTGAGTCCACTGAATTCTTCTCCCCCACCTGTGACATAACCTTCGTCCTCATTTGGGAAACCTCACCTATACTCATGGCCCTTGATGATGCACCTGTAACATCAGTCACACCTTCAATAGAGACTTGATTGGTGTCTATGTTGATTCTTTAGTTCCCAATGTAAGTGATAGAACCAATCTGTTCAGGGTAAGTGGAAGTTTCATGGTTTTTGATCCCTGCACTCTTGGGTATTGTGTTGCTACTAAATTTGTAATAAATTAAACCTTCTAGAGGATTAGTCAAGCCTAAACCTTCCATGTATGCACTTGCATTATGCTCGTAATAAGAAAATTGTGTTCCATGAGTAAGACCAACAAGATGGGCATAATCACATTCTCTACTTTGAATTGCATCATCGGGATTTAGTGAATTCTCAGCTCCACAGTCTCCACAAATGTAACTCACAGGTTTGGGAATTGTAGGTCCATCCATGGTATCTTAAATCCTGAAGAAAAACATTGATCTTTTCATTGGGCTCTTCCAAACTCTCCTTGACATCTTCCTAACTGTAGAAAGAATTGTTTGCCTTGACTCTGTTATTTCCAACAAAATTCCTCTCATCATCATAGTTGTTACTACATATTGTCTCTTCAGTCTTTCTCAATTGTCCAGGCTTCTTCTTTGCTTCAACTATGTTAACCAACACTGATGTACTAGCAGATTACATGGTAGAGCAACAATTTGTATCTGCTCAAACTTCTCACAAGACTTCTTGAGTTGAAGATGTAATTTTACATTAAGAGAATAAATCTCTGTGTACAGTGTATGTATCTTTCCTAATAGTTCCTTTACTTGGCAAGAATGAAAAAAAAAATGTGGCACTATCTTTTTCAACAACAATAGACAAAATTTCTTAAAGCCGTGAATTTGGTGCAGTTAGGGCATGTGAAAGATCCAAATTTAAGCTATTGATTTATGCATTAATAGCCTCAAATTCCTCCTCAAGTCCTCTCATTGGGCTTATAACAACTTTTTCTATGCTAGAAATCAGGTCTCTTGTTTCTTGTAAATTCTTCTACATCAGCTCTTGCATTGACACAAATTTCTCTCTCTTTTCTTCAAAAGCATTTTTGGTTCTTTGAATCTCATCAATCAAATAACCTCTTTTTGTTGCCAACTCTTGAATTGAATTCTTCGATTTTTTTAGGTATATCCAGATAAATGAACCAATCAGATGTATAGGGAGCCCATGTAGGAATGAGAAACTAGGAAAAGGTACTGGATAGGAAGCATGTTTTCTATCTCATAAAGGACTTTAAAGGGAAAGATTTTGTGGCTCAAAGTCAAATAGAAATGCCTCATTAGTATTCCTATTCCAGTCATGATTTTGCAGTAGAGTCAATATTGTCAATGCCAATGTCATCAATGCTATTATCATCATCACAGATCTATTGTCAAAGCCAATGCCATCAATGCCAACCTGTATTGTCATATTTCCAACATATCAGGCCAGATATATGCTTTGTTGTGAACACATTAAGTTAGTATCTGGTGGAACCCGGGTGTGTTCACCTTGTAGGTTCAAATCATGTGATGAGATACCTAAAGGGTACGTTGGATTATGGTCTCTGTTATACTGGAGATCATGACTTCGGATTGTGTGGTTATACCGATTCAGATTGGGCTGGAAGTGTCTCAGATAGAAAGATCACTTCATGATGTTGTTTCAGATTGGGGTTAGCCATGACTTCATGGAAAAGAAGGAAACAATCCAATATTTCTCTCAGCATGGAAAAAGTGGAATAAATTGCAACATGTTCCACCATTTGTGAAGCCATATGCCTTTGGAAGTTATTGACAAGTCTGTTCTATATGGAGATGAAAGCCACTATGATTCTATGTGATAACCATAGTTGTATAAAGATGATGGAGAACCCAATGTTCCATGATAAGTCGAAGCACATAGTTATATGGTATCACTACATTCATGATATGGTGCAAAGGGGAGTTGTAAAGCTCCAATATGTTGGCATAGATGAGAAGGTTGCATATGTATTGACCAAGCCTCTCTCTCGTGTGAATTTTGAGTACTTCTGAGACAAGCTTGGTATTTTCCAAAAGGAACTCCCTCTAAAGGGGGAGTGATGCTAATTGTTGGCACAAGGGCGAACCCAGGGTTCAACGCTACATTAGCACACCAACAAAGCCCTAACTATCAGCCCTTTCGGCGACACCTGCGAAGCAGATGAAGTCTCACCCGAGGTAGAGGTAGGGGTGGTTGCAAGACTTAGGTGTCTGCAACATTAGCTGGGACACATATATGTGATTATAACACTTAATACAGCTCTTAGCACCATCAATTCCTCAATATGCAATCACTATTCACTTCGTTGATAAAACAGAGCTTCGCAGCATTCACACTAATCTACAGTGTTTAAGCACTTAGCATATATAAATGGATCAGAATGAGCATATCAAGCACTAAGCATGACTATATTGATCAGATATAATATTCTCACATACCATTAGCACTAAGCATAAGAAGATATATCTAATCATCTTAAATTACTTAGCAAAAGAAGACATAAACACATTAAGACAAGCACAAAGAAAGACAACACAACATTTACGTGGTTCACCCCCACCCTGGGGCTACGTCCACCAAATATTCTTCTTTATTATCTCATTCAATCAGCTACAGCACAGAACCTCAAAACCCTTCTTCGTATAGGACAGAAGATCTGTGCAGCTCGCTAGATCCTTCTTCCTTGCATTACAGCACAAAGTCTTCCACAACCTATTACACCCACTTTCACTTAGCTCTGCAAGTCTCTTCCAATCATACACAAAATCCCTTACAATTCATAATATCACTTAGCCTTTAGCACTTAGCATATCATCACATAGATGCACTTCTCTTCTCCTTTTTCTATATGGCCTAGACATCTATATATATATTACAAAATAGGACTACACATGGGTAAACCCATGGGCCGACATCCCATTCCCGTTACATATTCCCATATCCCAAAAAGGGGCCCAAAAGGTGGTCGAGATTCCATGATCTCCGCTTCGTCCTACGCTCCTCCTTCAACAGGTTGTCGAAGTCCCAAAATAGGTCAACATGACCAAGAAAATCCCAAAACTTGGTTAAGGGACAACAGGCCCCCAACACTCACCTGTGACTCATCCTAAGTCACTCTGATCTGAAAAGTTCTACTTCGAAGGCCTCGATATTGGCTCAAGATGCTTCGACCTGTTGTTGTGCTACAACCTCTTTCTCGATGAATTATTGGATCACTGTGTCATTCACGGGCCCTTCTAGGCATTGTTCTGCTACAATGACAAATTGGTCTAGCTCTGCTCCTCAACTTTCAACCTCTATGAGCAACTAGCACGGCTTATCTTGCACAGGTTGAAGCCGTTGAGTGACTTCCATCACTTTGCTTTGAATTGTATGGATCTGTTGCTGGGCGGTGTGTTTCTCTTGAGACTACTTCATTCTTTCTACAGCTGATAGGGCCTTCAGTTGCACCTGTATTGTGTTTGCATGTTGCTTTGCTTCCTTGAGTTGTGACTCCAATTCCTGTAATTATGGATTTTCGGTGAGGTTCTCGTATGTCTGGGCACTCCGATTACTCAGCTTCTAATACTCCAAGGCAAGAGATTTTAGTCTATCAATTGCGTTGTGAGCAGTTGCTTCCCTTAGGTCTCTCACATCTTGAGGGGTCTCGGGCACAGTGTGGAGCTCCAAGTATACTATGTGTTGTTGGAGTTGTTGGATTACTTCTTCAAGTTGTGCCACCTGTTGTGGAACTTGTTCTTTGGCCTTTACTTCGATGACTATCACAGAGCGAAGTGCTCTGTGAACAATTTCCTTTACTTTGAGTTGCTCAGCGAACAATTGTTCCTTGCTTTGTTGTAACTGTTCTTTTTCTTCATCCCACTTCGCTTGCAAAGAAATATTTTCCCATTCTGCAGCACTGCGTTGCTCCTCAAGGTATTTATGTACTTGCACTAAAGCCTGGGTGTATTTTGTTGTCTCTTCCTGAGATCGTCGAAGGCGAGCTTCAACTGTATCAACGATGCGGTGTAGTTGAGTTGGCTCATCACCTAGTTCTAATGTTCCTGTTGACAGAGGCGCAGTGGATACTATGTGGCTAGATTGTAATTCCTGTTGCAGCCCTTGGATCTCGTCCTTAATCTGACTGAACACCTCCTCCTGCTTAGCTTCTTGTTTCTCTGCTATCTCCAGTGAAGCATCGTTCAGTGCTGCGATGATGAAGTCGAAGTTGTCTGAGGTGAGGGTGGTCTCAAATTTGTTCCTGCTTGCTTTCAATTTCTTCCAATATGAGGGTTTCAGTGGGGAAACCTTCCTTTTCTTTGAGGGATCCTCCTCATCTCTAGGTGGTGTAACCTCGCCTTTCTTATGTTCAACTTTTGCACCATTTATCTCTCCACCATCTCCTCCTTTCTCTGTTGAGGTGGAAGCGGTCTTCACGGATGTGATATCTAAATAATGGACCTCTCTGGTCCTCTTTATCTTGCTAGGTCCGGTTGTATCCGGAATAGTTTTTGGGCTATCAACATTGGACATCTCCGCAGGGTCCACTAGAACAAGGAGGTCCACTGACCATTCCTTGGTAATCTCTTCTAAGTATTCCTTTGTCATCTTGTAGTATGACTGCAATTGTTGTTTATGTTCATCAGCGCACACTGTGATATAGATGAAATGGCAGTATTTGTTTAATTTCATCAAGGGTATGAATCTGTGGAGAGTGTTCGGGGTTATACGAGGCTCAGACTGGATGGATATCTTCAGCTGGTTGTAATAAGTGTGGAAGATGGCATTTGATTGTCATTGCTCTTTCATGTCACTGGAGTACCACAGTGTACTGAACTTCATGGACAAAGGTTAAAAGGGCTCGATGTCCGGGAAGGTCACACCCTCTGGCATCTCCCATGCGATAAAATCGATCAATATGAGAAGTCAGCTGAAGTAGAACGTGTATCCTTGATCTTGCACTTCTCTGTAGTCCAGTTCCAGCTGGTTTACGAGGTACTTCTCCCAATTCATTTGTAGGCCCTCCGCGCACTTTCCTGCGAGGTCGACTACAAATCTAGTCACTTGGGTGGGTTAGTTCTTGCGAACTAGCCTTTCTGCGATTAGTTGACAGGCTAGGAACACTACGTCGCTCTGGATAGAGGCTACCTTGTAGCCTCACATTCCTTTCTCGACATCATCGTAGGTGTCTTTGATCCTTTTTGATAGAGTGCGATCCATTATTTTTCTGGGGTAGAAATCATGTGGGTCATAGCCTTGCATACTCAACCCTGTGATCGGATTGATCAACGTCAGATCCACTGTGATGTGGCGGTTCAACCACAAGTATCCGCCATGGTATAAGGACATCAGAAACTTGATGCATGCGTTCACTTCTTGGTGCCTATAGAAGTGAGGAATATTCATGACATTGAGCAGTGTGGACTGTGCAAGGTTCATGGTCCATGACTGGGGGACAATCTTTGAAATATTTCCCTTGGTTCTGGTCAGATACTTGTGCAGGGCGAGCATGTTGTACACCTTATTGTCGTCAAGGTTTAAGTCGCTAAACTTCAACATTGCAACCTTATCTTGGTCTATGCATATCCCTTTCGGGAGGTACACAGTGACCAAAGCGTACTCAAATTCTTTGGGCACACTGTCACGATTGATTGTGTCGCTCAGAAGTGGTAGATAGGCAGGTAAGATGCTTAGAATCAAATTAGAATTCACGAGATCATCTCTGTGCTTATTTCATTTTTCATCTGCTGGCTGAGATGGTCTGGCTCAGGAAGTGGATGGATATTCTTGTATTGTCCTTGTGGATGAAGCCTAGATTCCTTCAGACATCGACATGACTCTCTTAGTCATTAAGTTGATCAAAACTTCTTCAACAGTCTTCTTTGTGGAACTCAATTCATCTGACATGCACACTTGGGGTGAACAATCGCGGGTTCGGGTAACAACTTAGATACAATACTGAGCTAAAGAGAAAGAGTTTGGTGATCATTGTATAAACTCATCTTATTCTACGGGCTCAAATTCTCAATTAGCAAAAGTGTTCTCGGTGCTTGGCGCGATGAGATAAATAAGAAACTTGACAATGGTTTGTTTGCAATGGGTATGAGCCTCTATTAATTCATGTTCAATCCATTATGTCGCAGTCCAACAGTTTGATGATGAACCTTTATTTATTTTCTTCCCGTTCTAAGCGTCGATCGAATGGTTATAATATCCCCAATAACTATATTGCTTCGTCATGGCGAAGTGCCATGTGTCATTGTTCTGATATCCCGACGAAACTCCAATTTTGTATTTTTTCTTTCTACAAGGTCTCCTCTAGAACCTCCTGTAACTTTTCAGTATTAGCCCTCTTCTTTCTTAACTTTCTAGCCTTTTCTCCAGTGAGCTTCATCTCGATAGTTCTTTTCCCATTCTGCTTCTCATATTCTTTTGACATAATCACTGCGCGTTGTTGATATTCTTCCCTAAGGTTCCTGGATAATACTTATTCTTTGCCTGGGATAGGTACTTCAATATTCTGTGGATCCTCTGGTGTTCTCTTAGCTTTGACATCTGGGTTACTATCATTAAATATCTTCGATCTGCTCTCCTATTATTCAATCAAGCGTGTGATCCTTTTGGTCATAAAATCTTTTAACTCTTGCTTCTTTTGTTCCAAAACTTCTTCTTCTTCTTTCTGTCTAGCTTGGCCTCTATTAATCCAAGGTTTTCCTATTAACATGGTAAATGGGGCACTGTCTTCAATAAATTGAATAATCTCAAAATCTTCCTCTATCAAAGTTCCATTGGCGGTCATAGGTATCTGAGTGATCTTTCCACATAGGTTTACCAGTTTTCCTCTAAATAAATCTAGTCCTTCTAATGAAGGAATCATAGCAGGCCTTCCTATAGCTTCCCAATTTCTCTTTGTCATGATATTCACCTGTGTTTCCTCATCTAGAATACATCCAATGTCAAAGTCTCCTATTATTTATTCAATGCATTCTTTCTCTTTGAAGATCTCTGACAAGCTATCATGTCGGTGGTTATTCAGAGTTTTTCTTATCTGTAGCAATGCTTTCTTAGATCCTTTCTGGGATTCTACCATAATTTCTAGATCTTCCTTAGGGTTTTCTTGATTCAAAATCATTCTTTCAAGCTTAGCAATCATTCTAGGGAAATCTAGTACTTCATGGTCTAGAGCTTGACAACAGAGGCAACTAGGTCTTCTACCAGGGCATTCCTTAGCCAGATGTCTCGGTCTTCTCCAACTGTAACACAGGGTTAATCCTCTCTTTCTTTTAAATGATCCCCAACTTCATGTGTACTAAGCACTAGGATCATAGTAGCTAACCTATAACAAATTATTTCTAGGATCCTGCATCCAGTCATTAGTCCAAACATTCCTTCTATGCATAGGTATAACATATATGTCACTATTCTTATAAGATCTACTCATATCAAACCTTCTTTCATCTATTAATGCCCTAGTTTTCAAGTTAGGATAGACTCTATTAAACATACCTAGATCCATACTCTAGAAACAAAAATTTCCACTTATCTTACTTCTACAGAGCACAAATCTTCTAGATCTAAAAATTTTAACTATTCTTACCTTTATCAGAGCATAGACCTTGCATATCTTACCTCTTTTAATCAGAAATTATCACTTTTACCTTTCTTAGAGCACAAAGCTTTCATATCTTGCTTCTTTCCTTCAGATCTGACCTCCTTTCTCTAGAACAGGTTTCCTTCTTTAGCACAGAGATTTATAAGTCAAGTAGAATACTGCGCACTAGGGCACAGAGCTTTCACAATCTCAGGTCAAATATTTTTACAAATCTTCTTTTTTCTCAGTTCCCAGCAATCATAGTTTTAGTTCCTAGCAACGGAACCATTTGTTGGAACAGGGGAATACCTAGGGTTCAACACTACAACAACACACCAATAAAGCCCTAACTACCAACCCTTTTGGTGACACCTGCGAAGCAGATGAAGTCTCACCTGAGGTAGAGGTAGGGGTGGTTGCAAGACTCTGGTGTCTGCAACCTTAGCTGGGACACAGATATGTGATTATAACACTTAATACATCTCTTAGAACCGTCAGTTCCTCAATATGAAATCACTATTCACTTCATTGATACAACAGAGCTTCATAGCATTCACACTAATCTACAGTATTTAAGAACTTAGCATATATAAAGGGATCAAAATGAGCATATCAAGCACTAAGCATGACTATCTTGATCAGATCTAATATTCTCACATACCATTAGCACTAAGCATAAGCAGATATATCTAATCATCTTAAATCACTTAGCAAAAGAAGACATAAACACATTAAGATAAGCACAAAGCAAGGCAATACAGCGTTTACGTGGTTCACCCCCACTTTGGGGCTACACCCACCAACTCTTCTTCTTTATTATCTCAGTCAATCAGTTACAGCATGGAGCCTCAGAACCATTCTTTGCATAGGATAGAAGATCTACACAACTCGCTAGATCCTTCTTTCTTGCATTATAGCACAAAGCCTTCAACAACCTATTACACCCACTTGCACTTAGCTCTACAAGTCTCTTCCAATCATACACAAAATCCCTTACAATTCATACTAGCACTTAGCATATCATCACATAGATGCACTTCTCTTCTCCTTTCTATATGGCCTAGACATCTATATATATATATTACAAAATAGGCCTACACATGGGTAAACCCATGATCTGACATCCCATTCCCGTTACATATTCCCATATCCCAAAAAGGGGGGCAAGATATAGTGATCTCCGCTTTGTCCTACGCTCCTCCTTCGACAGGCTATCGAAGTCCCAAAATAGTTCAACGTGACCAAGAAACTCCCAAAACTTGGTCAAGGGCCAACACTAATGATATTATGGTTTCCTGACCAACAAAGGGTAGCTCCATTAGGATTTTATATCTTAGGGGATTGATCATCCCTGGTAATATTCCGAAGGTCTGTTAAGGAAGGTCTGTCAGAGTACCTATGCATGTATATGCTAGCTGTGATCAGTAGTTGTATCTCCATTAGGATTTTATATCCTAGGGAACCTTATGATTCCTAGGCAGATCCCGAAGGTCTGGTAAGGACATTTTGTTAGAGTACCATGTGGTAGCTTGTTAGGATTTTATATCCTAGGGAATCTTATGATTCCTAGGTAGATCATGTGTAATGTCCCTTTCCAAATAGTAGCTCCATAGAGGAGGATTAATGGTCTAAACAACCCCGTTAAACTATAGCCAGGGCCAGACAGGGGTAAACAGGGTTACTAGAGGTCACTTCATCCTAGGGTGTTATAATTCGAAAATGACATTGACTTAAAAGTGACTAAAAGTGCTTTTAATCCAACTTGAGCTAAAAATAGAACAAATGAGATAAAAATAGAGTCAAAAATGAATTGGGGTTTCAGGAAGCTATAAGAAAAGGTAAAGCGACCTAATTCAACATTATGCATATTTTGACTTGTCATTGAGGAGAGAGGCACATATCAGGAGAGATAGCTCAATGAATTCCAGGAGGAATACACCAGTGGCTGATTTTAGTGTTGAGAGACACACCCTAGTCATTGGGGAGATCACATAGGTCTTCCATCAGTCTTCAATAGTAGTTACATAGTTCCAGCAGCAAGGGCACACTTATTCAAGGTGAGGGTGTATATTCTTAGGAGGTTTAGTGATTTGTCTTGTCCCATCCAGGGAGAATCCAGGGATTCCCTTCTGACCTAGTTGAGAGGAAGGCAAGGCGCATCTGTTTCCCAGTTTCTCATTAGATTCCAATGGAGAAATCATCTGGGGATAATTTTTCACATTAAGGGTGCAGTAGTTGGGGAGGAAACATTTGGGGTTCCTGAGTGATCACCAGATCAGATCCATGGAAATCCTTCTCACCCATTTCCCAATATCCTAGGGCACTCAGTTTGAAACCCTTATTAGTTGTCTCTGATGGGGGAATCACTAAGCGGCAGTTTCCAGTAGAAGAGGGGTGCATTTCCCCATGTGGATCCATCTAAGGTCTAGACATATCATAAGAGGGTTTATTTTCAATAGATCAGACACCAGGACTGAGAGGTAGAGAAGCGCACACTGATTGGGATAGTTTCCAGGCAAATTTGGGGGGTTTATCCATGACAGAAAATTTTCCAGTCTTGTAGCAGTTGTCGTATGAGTTTTTGTAGCTTGCAACAAATCTTACATCTCATCCATTGATCCTACAACATTCTTCTAGTATCAGGTATTATTTTTTTAGTTTTCTTATTCTTTTCCAGCTAAGATCCTTTTTTCATTGATCTAGCCGAGTGATTTATTTTATTTAGCTGCATTCAACATTGTACTCCATACAAATATCCTAATATATGGTTTACAGTATTTTCTCTCATTTACTATATGTATACACATTTATATGTTGTAAACAATTAATTATCTACATACACATATAAAATGCATCTAGAAACCCCCAGTGTATGAGATCAGACAATAGACATATCAGATTAGCAGCATTTCTTAGACTAGCCAGATCTAGGATATTAGAGTGGTATCAGAGCTTTCTTCCTGCCATCTTGTGAAGAAAGTACTTCTCCTTGCCCATGATTCCAGGAACAAGTTAATAATACCCAAATATATGAGGATATATTGGGGATGAGTACATTTAGTATCGTAGAGGTCATACCAAAGACCAGAGAGACAGTAACATAAGGGACTACACTCACTTCCACACTTAGTCTGATAAAGAGCCAGAGTTAGAGGATAGAGAGAATACCATCTCTGACACAGAGGTAGAGATAGAGAGGATTATGGGTGATAGACGAGATATTCCAGAGGGAAGGCCATCTTGAATGACCTATTGAGAGTACAACGTGACATAATGAATGCCATAGCACAGATGGCCATCAGTATACAGATGTTCCATCATAGAGTGAGAACTATAGGTTCCAATGTCGCAGGAGGAGTGAGTGGTTTAGGAGGACACCAGGGAGGTGGGGCCAGTGGATCTAGTGGATCTCAGGGCAGAGCGAGTGCACACCCTTCACCCGTCTGAGACTATACATCATCTGTGAGGATTCCCTGACCTTTGTATCCATAGTTCTAGGGAGTACAATCATTGGGATAGCTAGGGCATGTGGGAGGACATCCAAGTCAGGGACAAGTAGTTCCACAAGATCCATTCGGAGAGTACATGATAGATTACTTGGAACTAGGAATAGAGTTCCATGCAGACATGAGTTTTCTAGAATATTGTTCGATCAGGTATCTAAACAGACCCCGGGAGGCATAGAGGGGCAATGGAAAGACTCACAACATGGATTTCATCAAGAAAGTGAGAAATCTAAACACTCCTACTTTCAACAGATCATCGAGATACTCATCTCATGCATGGGTACATAAGCTTGAAACACACTTCAATCTTAACCTGATGACAAAGTCATAAGCTATCAACTTCACCACATTGCAGTTGGATGGGGAGGCCCAGAAGTGGTGGTATCATGGGTGGTGACCTTGGGTCATGGAAACATTACTTCATACTTAGATTTCACTAAGAGGTTGATGGATAGATTCGACAGAAGAGATCCAGAGCTCCATTTCAGGGACCTTACGCAGTTGAGACAAATAGGATCGGTCGAGACCTTCATCATAGAGTTCCAGTGGAAGGAAGTGGTCGTATTTGATATATTAGAGCACATATTGATGATGTTATTCACAAAGGCATTGACGGATCCATTGATATCTTGGGTTAAGTCTTTCAAGCCTCACACCCTATAGGAGTCCATTGTGCGCATGAGAGACATGGGGGACTCAACACTAAAACCCAAACCTGTTACCAAACACTTTGTACCATAGAGAGACAGAGATCAGAGAAATCCTCAAAGGGAATGGAAGGTTAATCCCAAGTTGGACGATGACACCAAACATGAGTTGATGAGGAAGAATTTATGCTTCTCTTGCAGAGACCCTTGGGTTCCAGGACATAGGTGCATGGGAAAAGGAGAGATCCATTATATTGAGGTGCCAGAAGACAATATGGAAAGTGAGGAATAGAAGCATGACAGTGGATTCACTAGCTTAGATGAGGATCCATCATCGACAGAGGAGTACCCTCCACGGAAACCACCAACACCGGAAGGGACCTACCCACTGGTAGAACCACAGCCTCCTAAGCAAGCTAACGCACGAAAAATAGAAAAGGGAGAAATCATAGTGACCCTTTCTGGTGTTCCTAGGTATGACACCAAGAAATCGGCCTAATATATAGTGGGTCCACCCATGAATTCATTGATGCTTCATTGGTATCTAGGTGGGCACTTCAGATAGAGGAGTTTGAGGGAATTGATGTTGGAGTAGTTGATGGCCATACAGTGGAGTGTCTAGACAGAGTACCAAACTTAGAGATAAATTTAGGTAACTACACAATGAGAGAAACATTTTATGTAGTTGACCTATCTAACATAGATGTGGTATAGGGAGTCGAGTGGTTGATCACATTGGGAAAAATCACCACTAACTACCAAACCTTGGATATGGGGTTCTGAGACACTGACGGGAAGAGGATCATTATGAGGGGCATGTTGAAAGGGGAACCTTAGAATGTTTTGGCCAAAAGGATGGAGAGGATATTAAATCATGGGGAGGTAGCATATGATGCATATTGCTTGATCACTTTGCAAAAGGATTCAAAGGGTCGACAACAATATCAGACAGAGATACAGAACTTGTTGGGTCGACATCAATAGCTTTTTGGGTTGATTCCACCAGGGAGGCCACCGAAAAGGGGGTTTGAGCATACCATTGAGTTGGAGGAGGGGGGAAACCCTATCATCACACCACCATATCGTCATCCTCGGAGGTTCAAGGATGATATAGAGAAATAAATTAAGGAATTTCTAGTGTTGGCCCTCGACCAAGCTTTGAGGAAACGTTGGTCGTGTGTAAAAACCCTAGTTAAATAGTTGCTTAAGGTTATCAAGAATAGTTAATTAAATAATTAGCTATCCTAATGTGTATTAGTTAAGTAATGATTAACTATTAATAATATTATTTATTTATTTATTTATTGTTTAATATATGTTGATTAATTAATTAATTAATTGATTACTTAACACATTTAATGATTTGGGTAAAGAATTAAAGGATTAATAACTTTAATTTATTTATTATTAAACTTTACGTATGACAAGGATAGGGTATTGAATGGAGGGATAAGGTGGGTGGCATTAAATGAAGGAGGAGGTAGTGAATGGGGAAGGATATGAGGAGGAGAGGCATTCGGAAATGGGGACTTTTTTGAATTTGGGGAAAGGAGAGCATTGAGAGCAGGGACTGTATTTTCTGCTGAGGATATTTTCTGGTTTGGAGTTTGGGTGAACTATTACAGGGGGCACCAGCTTGCTGGGAGTTTTGGGCTCAGGGGCTAGGAATCCTTACAGAATCCTGGAGCTAGGGAGTTGGATAGGCTGCTCCTAGTTGGCTGGGTGGTTAGTCAGTTTTGGGCAGGGATTGGTCAAAGCAGCTTGATCAGAGTTTGGGCAGAGCAGCAGCAAGGACAACCAGGGATTGGGGAATTAGCATCAGACAAAGGTATGTATTTTCATGAATATGTGGTGTTATGTGATGGTTATGTAATTTATTAGCATGTTGTTCATAAATTTAAATTTATGTTTCTTATATGTTGAATAATGAAATTGTTTATTTCTTATACGTCGAAATAATCTTAATTGTTTAAATTTACGAATTTTATTAGGCTTTGTTAAATTAGGTTCTTACACATAGTATCAGAGCTTCAGTTTGAAGCACTGGAGCCTTAAGGGCCTACCTACAACTGAATTTTTTTTCTTTAGAACCAACACCTGTTCACCTGCCAACCTGTGAAAAAAAAAAAAACAGTAAGAAACCTCATAAAAGATAGATGAAACCTCATAAGAGATAGATGAGCCTTTCAAAAAAAAAAAAAACATAGGATATGGTGGTCGATGGGAATGGAACCCAGACCTTCCAAATAAAGAAGAGAGAAAACATTAGTGATTGTGCCAATTTGGGTTGTTATAGGCTGTTGATGTTTAGAAC
>ML797135.1:258671-272524 GCA_009831015.1 Picea engelmannii
TGTTTGACCATTTTTGGGACTTCAACGGGCTGGTCGAAGATGGAGCGCCCAGGAAAAGTGGAGATCTTGGGATCTCACCCATTTTTTAGGTATTTTTGGGATGTTAGGGTTTATGTAATAGGTATGGGATGTCGGCCCATGGATTTACCCATGCTTAGGCCTTTTTTTAATGTCTAAATAAGTAGCTAGGTGATGTAAGTAGTCGCATTTTTTAAGGTCACGGACTTAGTGCATGACTAGAGTATGTTAAGACTTGTAGATCTAAGTACAAGTGATTGTAAGAGGCTTTGTGCAGACAGATTGTGTAAGTCTTGGTGCCTTGACCTAACTCAAGGAAGGAGGATCTGGCGAGGTGCACGCAGATCTCTTGTCCTTTGTGGAGTTGGCTCTGTGGCTTTGTGCACAGGAGCAGAGGAAAGTAAGAAGCTTGAAAGATAATAAAGAAGAAGAAGAAGTTGGTGGACGTAGCCCCACACTGGGGTAAACCACGTATATCCTGTGTTAATGTGCTTGTGCAATGTCATTCATGTTGTTTATGTATTTATCTGCTTAGTGCACCGATCTTGATGTGTGTTAGATAGATGTATGGATTCTTAGTTCTCTATTGATGGTAAATGAATTCTAGATATGAGCTAATGCTATATGCTTGGAAGTGTTTGATATGATTATTACTACGTTGATGTGTACTTAGGGTTTAATCTGCGTTGTGAATGGATTTATGAACTAATGCATATTGTTGGCTAAGTGCTCTATTAAGTGTTGTAATCACATATTTGTGTACCAGCTAGATTGTAGACACCTAAGTCCTGCAACCCCCCCTGCCTCTACCTCGGGTGAGACTTCATCTACTTCGCAGGTGTTGCCAAAAGGGCCAGTAGTTAGGGTTTTGTTGGTTCATTGTTGAAGCATTGAACCATGGGTCTGCCCCTCTGCCAACAAATGGTTCTGTTGCCAGGACCTGAAACTGTGATTGTTGGGAACTGAAGAAAAGAGAAAGCTATGTGCATAGATCTATTTTTGTAGTGTGTAGTATTCTACTTGACTTTTGAAGCTCTGTGCTAAGAAAGGAACCAGATCTAAATAAAAGAGGTAAGATCGTGAAGCTTTGTGCTCTATTAAATGTAAGATAAGTGGAAATTTTTTCTTAGAAAGTATGAATCTAGGTATGTTTGATAGATTTTGGCCTAGTCTAAAAACTAGGGAACGGTTAGAAGAAAGAATGGATCTGAATAAAATTGATAAAGATAGTGAAAGATATGTTATTTCTATGCATAGAAAGAATTTTTGGACTAACAAGTGGATGCAGGAACCTAAAAAGAATTGTTGCAGATTGCAGGTCCATCACTATGACCCTAGTGCACAGTACAGGAAGGGTTGGGGATAATTTAAAAGAAACAGAGGATTGACGCTATGTTATAATTGCAGAACACCGGGACATATTGCTAAAGAATGCCTTGGTATAGGTCCTATTTGTCTTTGTTGTAAATCTATTGGTCATGAGGTTGAGGATTTCCCTAGAATGATTTCTAAAGTTGAACAGATGAACATCAGACAAGAAAACTATGAAGGAGTTCAAAAGACTAAGGATATGTTAGAAAACCAGAAAGAATTAGAGAATATGTTATTACAGCTGAAAGAAACATTGAATGATCACAGAGACATCAGTTTACCAAAGATCTTCAAAGAGAACTAGTGCATAGAAACAAGAATAGGAGACTTAGACATAGACTGTGTCTTGGATAAGGACACATAGGTGAATATTATGCCATAAAGCACTTGGGAAATTTTGCAAAAACCTGTTATAGTACCTTCATTGGGAAATATAGGTTTGTTTAAAGGAAAGATGATAACCCTATGTGGAAGAGTTAATAATGTACCAATCATTTCCCATGGAACATCGATCGGAGAATAATTTGAAGTCATTAAGTTTGTTAAGAACATCACCCCTTTCCTCCTTTTGTTAGGAAAGACTTGGATTGAGAAAGATCAGATTCGAAGGAAAGCAGAGGAGGAAGCCATAGAATAGAAAAAGCAACAATTAAGGGACTTCATGACTATAAAGAGACTAATAGAAGAACAAGAGAATAATTTGAAGCAACAGAGGGCCAAAGAACTACCTATCGAAGATCAAAGAACACAAGAAAGTTTAAAGAACCTATCCATATAGGAAATAAGTACATTCACCCCAGAAATAGTAAGAGAAGAGGTATTACCCTTGAAACCTTTGGAAGACCCTCAAAAATGTGAAGTTACTACGCTAAGGGAAGAAAAGAATAAGAATGGAAAGAATAATCCAGAGACTCAAATTACAGTAAGAAGAAAGAAAAATTAGAAAAACTACGGAATTAGAAAATTAGAAAAGAATTCGTAGAAGGCAGGCTTGCAGAACTTGAACCTCGCTGGAATAGTAGAACCGCGTAGAATAGGACTTCGCCACGGAGAATCTATATGACCATTGGAGGCATCCCAACCATTAGAACAAAGGTCCAGAACAGCTATAAACGCAGTTATTGACAAAAAGATCGTCGTTGGACCATTGAGACCGCAACATAATGGATGGATGCACATTGATGGGCGTATTCATACCTGTTGAAGGAATTTGTTACGAAGTTTCTTATTTAACTCGTCGGGTGTTGCATCAGGACCACTTTTTGCAAAGTGAGATACCCGTGCTAACAGAGAACTGATTTCATACCGCATTGTGTTGTCTAGACTTTTACATTCATTTGATTACCTTGATTTTCCATCTGCCTACCCAAGTTGTTTTATTACAAGTGTGGATGTCGGGTGAGCGTAGCACAGTAGAGAATTCTATGGAAGAGATCCTTGTCGACCTCATGACTAAGAAATTCATGTATGTAGGAATACATGCATCATCGACTAGAAGATTGCAAGCATCCCCATCGACTAGGTGGTGTTCTGGCCGTGCTGCTGAGAAAATAAGAAAGCACCGCGATGATCTGTCTAACGCAAAGAAGATCTCTCCGGTCTTTCCTGACTACACCCCGCCTCTGGTTGGCGTGGTTAATCGTGATAGTGTCCCATGTGACTTTGAGTACACTCTCATCACTGCGTTCCTCCCAAAGGTGATACGCGCAGTTGGATCCTAGTTGGGACTGATCC
Organism: Picea engelmannii; assembly: GCA_009831015.1. Taxonomy (NCBI): domain Eukaryota; kingdom Viridiplantae; phylum Streptophyta; class Pinopsida; order Pinales; family Pinaceae; genus Picea; species Picea engelmannii. Next base: position 261,795 of record ML797135.1, read on the forward strand.
CAGCTATGAAGATCAATGACTTTAAACTCGGAAACTGAAAGAACTATGTTATGCTCGCACCGCATAGGTACCTGATGAAGATGACTAGGAAGAAGCCCAAGATAGTTCCCCAATCATGGATTAAGGAGCCTATGCGCTCCACGATCTTGAATGTAATGAAGATCCCCCACTTCGGTTGACATAAGGAGGTTAACACTTGTGTTAAACTCCTCCTGTCGTGCTACCATGGAGGGTATCTGTGTCTTGACAAGATTTTCACTATGGATCCAGCATTGATCCACTTGATCATTGGACTAAGCATGCAAGGACCGAACCCTCGCCAGTTCTACCCAAGGAAGACGTCAGATCGCTCCCTGGCACAGTGAATAAAGGAAGCCTACGGTGATGTAGAGAAGGGAAAGTGAGGCTATAAGGTAGCCTCCATCCAGGATGGCACAGTGCACCTAGCTTGTCAGTTGATCACTGGAAAGCTCATCAGAAAGAACCGGCCGGCACAAATCACAAGGTTTGTAGTTGACCTTGCAGGGAAGTGTGTCGAAGGAATGCAGATGAACTGGGCGAGTTACCTCATCAACAAGTTGGAGAAGGATTGTCGTGAAGATAAGGACCAAGGATATGAATTCCACCTCAGTTGGTTACTAGTGCTCATTGCATTTGTTTCTTGGTAGATGTCGGAAGGAGCAACATTCCCTGAAGTCGAGCCATCAGAACCGTTGGCTGCGAGGTTCTCTACCTTGTGGTATACGAACAATATGGCGAAGCAGTGGTAGTCGAATGTTGTCTTCCATACTTATTACCTACAGTTGAAGCATGCCATTGAATCCTTTTCATGGATGAACCCGAATACACTCCATCGATACAGGCCACTAGCGAAGTTTCGTGCAGAATGACACTTCATCTTCATCACCGCGTGCGGGGATGAAAGTGAGGAGGTGCTACAGTCTTACTATAAGTTAACTGACGAAGACATGGAAGAGATCAGTAAGGAATGGCTAGTATAATTCCTTGTACCAGTGGAGGATGCAGAACTCTTCGACCCCGATATCATCGGTAGCCCATTAGTCACCCAGGTCAAACATGATGGACAGAGAACCACCAAGAAAAAGAATAAAAAGGATGAATTCTAAGATATAGAAAGAGATGAGAAGGACAACGCATCAGATGAAAATGCACCTGACTCACCTACAGGAGGAGGAGGAGACGAAGTGAACCAAGAGAAAGGAGGGGAAGAAGAAGAAAATAAGGATAAAGGAAAAAATACACAGCTGAAAGATCCCCTCACCACAACAGAAGAATCACAAAAGAGGAAGGTTTCCCCAGAGAAACCTTCGGCAAGGAAGAAGGCTCGCGCAAACAAGCCTCAGTCGAAGAATGTTCTCACATTGGATGACATTGATCTCATCATCACAGTTGTAGAAGACACTTTAGAAGACATCTTGCAGAAACACAGGGCAAAGCGGGAGTCAATGTATGACATAATAGAGAAATAGCTCAAATACATCCAGCAAGCTATCCATTCGAGTCGCGAAGTGCCTACTGCACCATCCTCAACAGAAAATGTAGAATTAGAGGATGAGCCCACCTAGTTGCGAAGGTTAGTAGATGTGACATAGGTTCAACTTCGTCGCGCCCAAGAGGAAAAGAAACAGGCCACAGAGGCCTTAAAGAAATAAAAGGAGGAGGTCCTAGAGAAAATTTGAGTTACACAGAAAGAGAAAGATGAACATAGAGTGATGTTCACAGAGGACAAATAGAAAATCTAGAAAGAGAAAGACCAGCTACTCGTGGAGCAGACTGGGGTTAAAGAGGTAGTGACTAAAGAACTCCACTCTGTTCTAGCCTTGGTACAGGAGGAACCAAATTTAATAGAGATACAAGTAGGGAAGCTCATTGAGGCTATTCAGCAGCTTTAAGAGAGATTAGTAGAATTAGAAATTCAAGCAGTGTTGAGCACTCCACAAGAAGTTAGGGATCGGAGGGAAGAACCTTCCAAGAGCTCAGTAGAACGAATCAGGGCATTGGCCTCAGAATGTAAACAATTGAGTGATTGAAGTGGGTAGACCTATGAGAGCCTTGCAGAAGATCTGTAGCTAAGGAGACTGGAATCACAGCTCAAGGAGGAAAAGAGTAGGCATCCACCATACAAGCATAGATTAAATTGCTGACTGTAGTTGAGAAGATGAAGAGGTCACAAGAGTAGCGCGCAGTCCAGCAACAAGTTACTGCCATCCAGAGCAAGGTTATGGAAGTGACACAGAGACTCCAATTGGTTCAGGATGAAGCCTGCATGCTTTTCTAAGAGATCGAGGGAAAAGTCTCACATTTGGAACAGATGGTTGTGACAGTGGAAAAACACTTGGAAGGGCCTGTCACCGAGCAAGTGCTTCAGGAGTTTTCCAAGCAGGAGGCTCTGGCGAAGAACCAAGTTGAGGCAGCTCGAGCTAAGCTCGAGGCCTTCAAAGAAAATTTTCCCAGATCGGAGTGACTCGGGATGAGTCACAGGTGAGTGTTGGGGGCATGTTGGCCCTCGACCAAGTTTTGAGGAAACGTTGGTCGTGTTTGACCATTTGTGGGACTTCGACAGGATAGTCGAAGACAGAGCACCCAGGCGAAGCGAAGATCATAGGATCTCACCCATTTTTGTGGGATTTTTGGGTTGTTATGGTTTATGTAGCAGGTATGGGATGTCAGCCCATGGGTTTACCCATGCTTAGGCCTTTTTGTAATGTATAAATAAGTAGCTTGGCGATGTAAGTAGTCGTCAGTTTTTGAGGTCACAATCTTAGCGCATGACTAGATTATGTTAATAATTGCAAAGCTAAGTGCAAGTGATTGTAAGAGGCTTTGTGCAGACAGATTGTGTAAGGCTTGGTGCCTTGACCAAACTCGGGGAAGGAGGATCTGGCGAGGTGTGTGCAGATCTCATATCCTTTGTGGAGTTGGCTCTATGGCTTTGTGCATAGGATCAGAGGAAAGTAAGAACCTTGAAGGCTAATAAAGAAGAATAAGAAGTTGGTGGGCATAGCCCCACACTCGGGTGAACCACGTATATCATTTTTTGATGTGCTTTGTGCAATGTTATTCATGTTTTTTATGTATTTATTTGCTTAGTGCATTGATCTTGAAGTATGTTAGATAGATGTATGGATGCTTAGTGCTCTATTGATGGTAAATGAATGCTAGATCTAGCTTAATTCTATATGCTTGGAAGTGTTTGATCTGATTATTACTGTGTTGTTGTGTACTTAGGGTTTAATCTACAATATGAATGGATTTATGAACTAATGCATATTGTTGGATAAGTTCTCTGTTAAGTGTTGTAATCACAAATCTGTGTCCCAGCTAGGTTGTAGACACATGAGTCGTGCAACCTCCCCTACCTCTACCTCGAGTGAGACTTCTTCTACTTCGCAGGTGTTACTGAAAGGGCTGGTAGTTAGGGTTTTTTTGGTGCGATTTTGAAGCGTTGAACCCTAGGTCTTCCCCTATGCCAACAGCTAGTGATAGGACACATTAGACCTAGCAACATGCCATTGGCTTCTTCAGTTGTCTTACTTTTGAAGAAGGATGGTACCATGAGGATGTGAATCTATTATCGTGCCTTGAACAAGAAGACCATCAAGAACCAGTATCCTATCCCTCACATAGATGAATTGATGGATGAACTGCATGGGGCATTTTTCTTCTCGAAGATTGATCTATGCTCTAGATATCATCAGATCAGCATCTGAGAGAAAGACATAGAGACGACGACATTCAGATTCCACTTTGGTCATTTTGAGTTTCTAGTTATTCCATTTTGTCTAACCAACACACTAACTACATTCCATTCTTGCATGAACCACATATTCAGGGACTATTTGAGGAAATCGGTCTTGGTTTTCTTCGACAACATCTTGGTCTACAACAAGACATGGTAGGAGAATATGAGGCACTTGGATGAGGTACTGAGCATCATGGAGACATAGTCACTATACGCCAAAGAGTCCAAGTGTGATTTAAGCATGACAGAGATACTTTACATGGGCCACATTATCAGTGCACAGGTGGTACAGGTGCACCAGGAGAATATCATGGCCATTCTGGATTGGCCAAAACACAGGAATGTGACAGAGTTGAGGAGATTCTTTGGGCTATGTAGCTATTACAGGTAGTTTGTTAGGGGTTTTTCTCAGCTTGGAGAACCACTTACAAATATCACCTGACATGGGGCCTTCATATGGACCGATGAGTCACAAAAATCCTTTGATCACATGAAGAAAGTCATGGGAACATGTCCAGTGTTAGCATTACCAGAATTCACTTTACCATTTGTATTAGAGTGTGATGCATCTGACGAGGGTATCGGGGCATTTTTGATGCAGGGATGACACCCCATTGTATTCGAGAGTAGGAAGATCAGTCATCCCGAGAGGTTGTACTCCATTTATGACAAGGAAATGTTGGAAATCATGCATGCCTTGACCAAATTCAGACAATATTTGGTGGGCAGAAAATTCGTGGTCAAAACAGATCACAACAGCTTAAAGTATTTCCTTGAGCAGAAGGACCTCGGTGAGCGCCAACAAAAATGGGTGGCAAAGGTGCAGGTCTTCGAATTCGACATAGATTATTTCAAAGGGAAGAAGAACATTGTGGTTGATGCGCTATCTAGGATTCCTGCGACATGTTCTTTCATGGAGATTTCAACAAATTGGAAATCCCACTTGTTAGTGGAATATTCCAAGAATAAGTTCGCTTGTGAGGTTTTGGATGGACAAGTTCAAGATGACAAGTACAGGGTCATTGATGATGTCGTATTCTACAAGGACAAATTCTACTTAGTACCAGATTCAGGGCTCGAGAAGAAGATCCTTGCAATAGTTCATGATTCACCATTGGTATTCCATCAAGGGTTTTTTAAAACCTATAGGAATATCGGGGATAGGTTCTCATGGAAGGGCCTTAAATAGGACATTATGAGGTAAATAATTGAGTGTATGACTTTTCAGCAGAACAATTCAGAGCATACGCTTCCAGCAGGGCTACTTCAACCACTTCCCATTCCAGAGGAGAAATGGGAGAGCATATCGATGGAATTCATCACAGGCCTAACCAAGGTCCAAGGTAAGGACTGAATCTATGTAGTGGTTGACATATTGAACAAGTTTTCTCACTTTTATGCCATACTGAGATAGTAGAGCACAATTCAGGTAGCTAACTTATTCTTCAAAGAGTTCTTCAGACTTCATGGGTTGTTGAGGAACATTATCAGTGACAGGGGAAGTCGATTTATTGGGACATTCTGGAGAGAGTTGTTTAGATTGGTGGGGACAGAGTTGACACCCAACACCAGTTATCACCCTCAGACAGATGGGCAGACCAAGATATTCAACAAGTGGGTTGAAGTATATTTGAGGAACTATGTGGGTGGACAACATAGAACATGGGTTAGGTGGCTACATCTAGGAGAGAATTTCTACAACACCACTTTCCACATGTCCATTGGAATGACACCCTTTTGATCATTCTACGGTTATGATTCTCCCACTTTGGTAGACATGTTTTTCGAGAAAAGTAGAGCTCCTAAAGCCAAGGATTGGATCACCGAGAGTCTTGATATTCTCAAGTTTCTAAAAGAGAACCTGTAGACATCACAGAATCGATAGAAGATGAGTGCGGACAAGAAAACTATAGAGCACAACTTTGAGGTTGGGGATTTGGTTTTCTTGAGACTCCAACCTTACAGATAATCATCTCTAAATAAGAGTGGGGTCAAGAATCTCAATCCCATATTTTATGGACCTTACAGGATCATGCGCCAAGTAGGCGAGTTTTTTTATGAGTTAGAGCTTCCAGAGGGGAGAAATATTCATAATGTGTTCCACGTATCTTGCCTCAAGAATGCGGTGGGATAATTCATCAACACATCATAGGATATTCCCCCATTGGATGAGTAGGGACAGTTGGAGTTTGTTCTAGAGGAGGTATTGTAGTTCCAAGAGCGGAAACTAAGGATCAATTTCATCAAAGAGTGTTTGATTAGATGGAGAGGACTTCTAGTAGAGGACGCTACTTGGGAGAGCGAGAAGGTGTTGCAGCCCCCTGGATTGGTATTGCTTGAGGAAAAGAAATTTTAGGAAGGGAGGACTGTAATGTCCCTTTCCAAATAAGAGCTCTATATAGGAGGCTTAATGGTCTAAACATCCACATTAGACTATATTCGGGTCCAGACAGGGGTAAACAGAGTTACTAGAGGTCACTTCAGCCGAGGGTGTTATAATTCAAAAGTGGCATTGAGCTAAAAGTGACTAAAAGAAATTTTAAGAAAACTTGAGAGAAAAATAGAACAGATGAGCTAAAAATAGAGTCAACAATGAATTAGGGTTTTGGGAAGCTATAAGAGAAGATAAAGTGACTTGATTCAACATTATGCAGATTTTGACTTGTCATTGAGGAGAGAGGCACATCTATGGAGAGATAGCTCAGTGGATTTCAGGAGGAATACATCGGTGGTTGATTTCAGTGTTGAGAGGCATAGCCTAGTCATTGGGGAGATCACATAGGTCTTCCATCAATATTCAACAACAGTTACATAGGTTCCAATAGCCAGGGTACACTTATTCAGGGTGAGGGCGCATCTTCTAAGGAGGTTTAGTGAGTCGATTTTTCCAATCTAAGGAGAATCCATGGATTCCCTTTTGACCTAGTTGAGAGGAAGGAAAGGTGCATCTATTGCCTAGTTTCTCATCAGATTTCGACATAGAAATCATCCGAGGCACATTTTCTATCCGTTGATGGTGCGATAGTTGGGGAGGACACATTTTGGGTTCCGAGTGATCACCATATCAGATCCAGGTAAATCCTTATGACCCATTTCCCAGTAGCCTAGGGAACTCAGTTTGAAACCCTTATCATTTGATTCTAATGGGGGAATCACTAGGGTGCATTTTCCAACAATAGAGGGGTGCATTTCCCCAAGGGGATCCATCCAGAGTCCAAACATATCAGTAGAGGGATGATTGTCAGCAAATCAGACACCAGGACTGAGAGGGAGATAAGGGTGCACTGATTGGGACAAATTCTAAGAATATCTGAGGGGTGTGTCCCCAAGGGAGAACTTTCCAGTCTTGCAATAGTTGTCGTACGAGTTGTCATAGCTCGCAACAGATCTTACATCTCATCCATTGATCCCATGACATTCTTCTAGTATCAGGTATTATTGTTTTAGTTTGATTTTTTTTTATGACTAAGATCCTTTTGTCACTAATCTAACCGAGTGATTTATTTTATTTAGTCGCATTCGACATTGTACTCAGTAGACATATCCTAATATATAGTTTATAGTATTTTTTCTCATTTATTATCTGTATGTTCATTTATATGTTGTAAACAATTAATTGTCTACATACACATCTAAAACACATCCAGAAACCCCCAGTGTATCATATTAGATAGTAGACATATCATATTAGCATCATTTCCTAGACTAGCCAGATCTAGGATATTACATCCCGAAGGTCCGGTAAGGACGATCTGTTAGAGTACCACAAAATGTTGTTGTTGCACCTGCCTCATTATGTTGCCATATGTTGATGATGTTCCAGCCTCATGTTGTTGATGATGTTGTTTCGTCCTCATTCTGTTGATGATGTTGTTCCATCCTTGTGTTGTTGATGATGTTGTTTTAGCCTCGTGTTGTTGATGATGTTGTATCAGCTTTGTGTTGTTGGTGATGATGTTGTTCTAGCTTCATTTTATTGATGTTGATGTTTCAACTTCATGTTGATGATGATGATGATGACATTACTCGAGCTTCATGATGTGAACGATATTGATATTGATGATGAGAAAAGCTTCCGATGATTTGTAGATGTGTCATTCAGTGTTCCAGATGTTGATGATGATGTTTCCCTCTCTTTCTCTTGATGATGTTGTATTGGTTCATGTTAATAGAATACCCTTCTCATTAAGGGGGAGTGTTGAAATATTGTAACTTCGAAGAATATTCTAATTATATTTGAGTTATTATTTTATAGATCAAATCTCCTTTTGTGGATTGATCAAGTCAAGTCTTGTATAAGACAAAATCCCCTTTTGGGGATTGTTCAAACCATATTTATATGGTGGTATTTGAGAAGTCGACCCCTAGTGCTTATAAAGTAGTTTTAACCAGTCCTAGAAGAAGTCGGCCCTACTAAGTTAATAGACATAACCCTAGCGCCTCCTCACCTAGTATTTATATGTGAGGACGGATCATCACTTATACACACTCATACTCACTCATCTAGTGTGCATATCCTGAAGGCATTTGTAGTTGCAGGAGGAAGGAGAAGAGAGGCACATGCTCAGTCTTTGTATTCTTGGTGTTTTGGTTTTAGTACTGGAATTGTACTGGCAATCTATTATTGAGGAAGTTTTGCTAGTTTTTCTCCCCCATGAGGGTTTCTGATGATAAAATGTTTCATACCTTGTGTTGGCATCAGAAGTCACTCCTGGATTGCAGCTGGAGAATATCCCGACGCCCATCAGTTTTATGTCACGATTGGTTTATAAAAAGGGTTATGGACTGGAAGTAAACTCAATACAATATTGTTTTAACTCAGAATTATGGACTAAGGCTATGCATGGATAGGTGAGGTATTAATATAACTTTAGTCAGTAGGTTGTAGTAAAGATGAGCAGAAGGAATACATCTATGAGAAAGTGCAAAGGTCTACTGTGAGCATCAAGCTTCCAACAGCCTGAAGAGGAATAATTTAAACACAAGAACATTGAAATAAATCATGACAACATTACCATAAAACAGTTATATAACATTGTCACAATGCTTCATGTGACTCAGTCAATCATAAATTCTTTCAACATTAGATGGAAACCATATGGAATCAGAAGTTGATTTTCATTAGACACGAAATTTCACATATAAATACATAACCAGGGAAAACTAGTGCTTCATTAAAACTATACAACAGGGAGCTTAGCTCTACCAACGATACCAAGAAAAATGGAAAAAGTTCCTACATATACTCAGACAGGTTCGAATGTCTGAGAAACGATCGCGTCCAGAGTTCAATGCTTGATGTTGAGGAGCTTTTCTGTCAGGCTGTGCATGTAGACATTGGGAAAACTTCCCATGCAGTCTTCGGACGGACGCAATCTTTGGAAAAAATGACTGACAACCACCTCTGCACTTATCTTTTCCTGGATTTCCATTTATGGAAGGAGACAATGTCTCACCCACCTTCCACATATGCATTAATTGCTTCATCGGGATCTAAAAAGACTTGGTCAACTCTGAACCTGGGAGTTGTGGCAGACTGTCATTGGTTGCCTATTTCTTCGTTGGACTACTATAAGAGGACCCGCCGATGAGCATGGATGGGGATCTGATGGGGGAGGTGAAACGAGAGATGACCATGTGGATAGATATGACAGATGGAAGGTGACTAGGAGAGTGTGGGTGGCAGAAGGTGCATGTATTTCATTGAGATAGATCAGAGGTGGAAGATGTGGGGAAGGATGAGGTGGATGAAGGGATACAGGTGTCAGGATGAGAGAGGGACGAGAGGAAAAAGGAAAAGACACCTGGGAGAAATGGGGGGATAGGTGTGTGAGACACATGGCAAGAGGTGAGTGGTGGGCAGATGGTAGTGGAAAGTAAAGGTGGTAAGTGGTATCAGGAGGGGTATGACAACCAATAGGAGGGCGACACGATAGGAGGGGGGCCCATTTGAAACCACTCCATTCTGGACCCCCCCCATTAAAGGCAGAAAAGTGGGGGGGGATCTGAAATGGGATCTGCGTCGTAGATCTGGGTGCACAAATTCTGGTCGCCTAGATCCAAGTTCCCTTTAGTGATAATTACGGACCCCCCCCCCCCCCCCNCATTAAAGGAAAAATGGTGGGGGGGTTCCAAAATGGGATCTGCGCCGTAGATCTGGGCACGTAAATTTTGGCTGCCCAGATCCGAGCGCCCTTTAGAAAAAATGTGCCCGCTCAAAACTTATCACAAGTGGATTTTTTTCACCCTTTTCTTCCTCCCTTTTCGCCAATGAAAGGCAATTCATGAGGAAACACACCATTACCAAAATTAGTGATCACACCTTGTGATTTTGTTTCTTTCAGTGATCCTCTTTATGATGTTTTTTTGGAAAAGAATTGAATGCTCATGTAATTTGGAAATAATCTAATAAAAACATTAAAACTTAACAGAGTACCCCTAGGTTTTTTTCATTTTACCACTTTCTAAAAGTTGTGTTGTTGTATTGTAAAGGTTGTCACACCTAGAAACATATAAAATCCCCTTCCAAGGTTGTTGATATGCTTATGTGTTTATTAAATTTCATATCTCTTCATTGAGACAATTTCATAATAGATTTGGCACACAAATGGGGTTTTATTGAACTCAATAGAAAAAAGCAACAGTTACATTTAGTGTAGATGATGTAATTTCCCCCTCCTCTTGATAGAGGATTGGAGAGACTTAGTATTCTAAATGTCCCCACTAGACGATAGTCTCATGAGAAAATGGGGACTAGGAGGCACCAAAGTAATCACTTCAAGAATAAGGTTATATTATTAAAGTGACTTTGGGAAAAAGGGAAATTAAGTGAAATGGAAATATGAGGAAAAGTGAAGAAAACAACCTTAGGAGTTAATCAAACAACTTAAGTGGAAATTAGATCTAGGGGTATAGAAGAAAAAGGAGGGTGCCTCCCTCCACATTCTGTTCATTTTCATATTTACAT
>ML797135.1:275646-290646 GCA_009831015.1 Picea engelmannii
TTTTTGTTGGGTTTTCTCCCCCATGAGGGTTTCCTGGGATAAAATGTTGTGTACCTTGTGATTGTGTTTCTTTCATTGATCCTATTTATGATTTTATTTTGGAAATGCATTGATAATCTAATAATAACTCTAAATTTAACACAAAGTAGTTAGAAGTGGGTTAGCCCTAAAAGAAGGAAGTTGGGTAAAACAAATAGAAGATAACCTCTAGAGGAAGCTACTTGGAGAGTATAAATAAGAGAGAACGAGTCTCTTATTAACACATATTGAGAATATTGAATATATATACGTGACTAAGGTAACTAAGTATATCTGCGGTTAATTTCATAGGGAAGGTGAAGTAAAGAAGGCCGAAAATCCAAGGGAGGATGAGGTATTTTAATGATGTGTTCTAAGGTATGTTATTTACAGGGCATCTCACCATTTTGGAAATAAATTTTTTTATCGAATGATTCGGATAGTGAAACTTGCAAGATAGTGAGACAACCAATAAAGGTATATTTTGTAAAAACTTCAGCTTATGGATCATTGTATTTTGGAAGATACACGTTGTGGAAGATAGGATTTTTAGCTAGTCCTGAAACTAATTTTAAACAGGTGTTCCGGGTAAAACACTGATAACTTCTTCATAGAAAATCCAAAGGATGTGAGACCAATTGTAATGGAAAAAGTATAGGACTTAGTTTTTTGTGTGCAAGGTTCAGAATAAAATATCAAATATTGATCACATGGAATTACGTACAATTTATCTTTCTACAATAATCCAAAATTCAGAAAGGTGTACCATTTTTTCTATAACTCATTTTCTGGGAGGTTACAAGTAGTGAAACCTGGATAAATTTTAGAGAAGACAGTGAATAATATTGTGTATCATTTTCTAACCTTTTTCCATTTCAGGTACAGAGTTATGCTTGTTGCAAGTTAGGGTTGTTGACTAATCCAAAAACTAGTCATGTGAGACTTAGGTAAAGTTTGATGAAAATGATATTCTCTTGTTGTTGAAGTTAAGGAAGGTATGAAGGTCTATGATCACATACACCAGGTATGTTACAGAGTCACAGGTATGTTTTTATGGTTACATTTTGTCATGACATGGTACATGATTGAGGCTACATAAAAGTGAGGTTTTGGCACATGGTTTGATGTAAGGGTTTATAGTATTTGGTTTATGGATAGTGTGATGTATTGCTAGAGGCCTTTTGTTGGATATCTTGGTGTATGTCTTTGTTATATAGTTGAGGTACATATTGGGTACATGGTTGAGGCATGTATTTTATGAGTTGGCACATACATGAGGTGTATAGTTGATGATGTTGGTACATATTGATGAGTCATAGTTGATGTGTTGTTGATACAAGATTGGTACATGCTTGGTGCATTGTTAGAGGAACTTGCTAGTAGTATTGTTGGAACATAGTTTATGGCTGATGTGGAATAAAGATATTGGTATATTATTAGAACCACATATTAAGCTTGGTGATGGTTATGAGGTGGTGTGATGTGCATGGTCAATGCACTTGTTATAGTACATGTTGTGCTAGTTATTGATGTACATGACTGGTTGATGAGATTATTGTGATAGGTTATTAGCACAGGTTGATGATACAGGTTGTTTGGTATAGGTTGTTACAAGTTGTTGGTACAGGTTGATAGTGATAGTGGTTGATTCAATGACAGTGACAGGTTGTCTATATTTGAAATTTATATTGCAGGGCGATAAGATGGGGCAAGGATAGGTGGTTAGAGTTGGAGAACCAAGGAGTTGAAGCTTCCTTTGGGTTGGAGCCTCCTTGTGGTTGGAGCTAGAGAATTGGGTGATTGTATCCACCTTTCGGTTGGATACAGAGAACACAGTGGGTTGGAGCCTCCTTCTAGATGGAGCCAGAGAATTGGAAGTTGGTGCTTCCTTGAATGTAATTATTAAAGACATATAAGTAAATAATTTTGTGGTTTTCTCTCGCATTGGGTTTCCACGTAAAATAATGGTGTATTGTCCATTGTGTGGATGTGTCTATTATTTTTTATTATACATTTATGGATGTTAATGTTATATGATGCAATAACATATTAATCATGAACTGGTGAACATTGTTGAATAATTTAAAGGAATATAAATTGTGGCTAAAAGTGTATAAATTTATCATTACTGATTCACCCCCCATCTCAGTAATCGAACAATTGGTATCAGATCCAGGTTCCTTTAGGAAACAGTTTAACCATTGGAAGGAGATCATGGAATACATTGAGAATGGAGTACCAACGTTTGATGGTCAAAGTGGTCTAGAGTATGAGATATGGAGAAGAAGAAAAAAGTATTTTTAGAGGAACAAGGGTATGATATTTGGAAAGCAGTTGTTATAGGGTATGATAATTCAAAAAGGGAAAAGACCACATCCAAGAAGGAACTGAAACGAAATAAAAAAATTGCAATGGATTTCATTTTGGAAGGACAATATGATTCAGTAAAGGACAACGTGGGTAAATGTTCATCAACTAAAGAAATTTGGGATAAGTTACATAATATATATTCTTCACCCATCACAAAGTCAGATAATGCCAAAGAAGATGCAGGTACAGAACAAGAGGAAAGATGCTCATCATTTCAGACAGATTCAAGAGAAGAATAAGAGTACGAAATCAACAAAAGTATGTTTTTCTGCTTTATATGTGAAAAAGGAGGACATCCTGAATTTAAATGTTTGTATTTGAAAATTGAAAGTGATGAGACAGAAAATCCAAATGAAGTAGTATACAGTCAAAAAGAAAGAGAAATTGAAGAAGAAATCGCCACCTTGAAGATCCAACTTGAAGAAGAAAGAATAATAGAAGAAGTAATGATGATCCAGACGAAGAAGAAAGAAGAGGATTGTGAGAATCTTGAAGAAGAAGTTGTTATGTTAAGAGAAAAAATTGTCAAGCTCAACAAAAACATTGAAGAAGCATCCACATCATCAGTAAATATAGTTGAAGAGAAATTTCACAGGTCATCGGAAAGAAAAAGTGAAGAGAATCCTAAGAGTTATGAAGAAGTCATCAAAGGTTCTATAAAGAAGGAAGAATGCAAGCCCATAAAGAAGAATTTTCCAAAAGGACAAAAGACTCAAGAAGAATACTACAAAACAGATGGACATCAATGAAGAGCTTCCACATTCAGACAACCAAGAAGCTTCACTCATAATGAATGAGTCAATGGAAGAGAAGATCATGATCAACCAAAGCATGATTTTAGAAGGACTACACCTCAAAGAAGATCATTTTCTCCCAAGTATGTAAATTTATTTTATGGTCATTTTTTTTATTGTACTAACTTTGGACATAAGGTTGCAGATTACAAGGCTTATGAAATAAATACTCAAGCAAGAAATACTTATGTGGCCCACATAATATTGAATTTTACAAATGCCACAACTATGGTCATATAGCTCAGAATTCTAGAAGAAAGACAATTCCTTCCATGAAGAAAGAAATAGATATCAGATATACTAAGGTTTGGAAAAGAAAAGAACAAGAAAACGAGCACATGGATAAAGAACAAGTCCCTGAAGAGAAAGTGAAAGAACAAAACATGACAGAAATCACAAGACTTGTTATAGTACAAGAAAGACGAGGAAAGAAAGATCATAATGAAGAACATGTGAACAAAGACCAGGTCCCAAAGATCGCAAGATCAGAAATAATACAAGATGAAGACGAATCTAAAAAGAAAAAGGAAGTTGTCAAATGCAGAAACATTTGGAGAATAAATGAAAGAAAAGAAGAGCAAGTAAATAAGGAACATGATCAAGAGATTTTACTTTTAGGAATTATAGAGTGAGATCAATCCACAGGAAGAAAGGGAAAAGTCAGAGTTCAGAGAGATTATGAGTATACATATGAATATGGAGACTACTTATGGAAGGTATTCTTCTAAGCCATCCGGCTTAGAGATTCCCAGTATTATGAATGTTGAACAGGGGGAATCTAGACAGCAACTCTACAGATCATAGAGTATCTTTCGAGTAGTTTGAAGTATGATGTTGAAGATGTTTTATAGACACGACTTCAGAGTGGTTCGATAGCAGAAGTACAAAATGAAATATTGATCAATTGATAAAGAAGTTTTCCCACATAGGTGTCAGTTGACAGTTACACAAGCAGAAGTTTATGGTTGTATTCAAGCATAGATATTGTTAGCATAGGTTGTTCCAGGCATGCATAGTTTGGTATGAAGATAAAGAAAATCAATGGACACATTTGATGATCATTTGCAGCTGAGAAGAATTCATAATAGTATAGGGATAGATGGGTCAACATTGTGGACAATTGAGTAGCAAAGTCTTGGAAGGTATGGACAAAGATGGATTAGCAGGTTTGGACAAAGATATGACAGTGGATGAGAGTATGAGTTCAGGAAATATTGGATTCATAGATTGGTTTAGAGAGTGGTTCAAAGCTAAAGGAATATTATGATAATGGATGATAATTATACATGAATATTTGAATGCTTATTATTGAATGATTTTAATATATGTCAGTTGATTACACAAGGAAGCAACAATGGAAAATAACTCCAAAATGAAGTAGTGTTGGCCCTAGACCAAGTTTTGAGGAAACATTGGTTGTGTTTGACCACTTTTGGGGCTTCAACAGGCTGGTCGAAGATGGAGCACATAGGCAGAGCTGAGATCGTGGGATAACGCTTAATTTGTGGGCTTGTGGATCAAGCAAAGGGTTTACTATGGTTTATGTAATGGGTTATGGGATGTTGTCCCATGGGTTTATGTAATGGGTTATGGGATGTCGTCCCATGGGTTTACCCATGATTAGGCCTCTTTGTAAATGTATAAATAAGTAGTAGCTAAGCGATGTAAAAGTAGTTATTGATTGTCTTAATGCATGCCTAGTTGTCTTTGTGCAGAGTATGTTAAGATTTGCGGAGCTAAGTGCAAATATTTTGTAGGTTTCTTTGTGCACAGACATTGTATGTAAGTCTCTATGCCTTGACCTAATTTAGGGAAGGAGGATCTAGTGCTCTGTGTGCAGATCTCATGTCCTTGGTGGAGTTGGCTCTGTGGCTTTGTGCACAGGAGTGACTGACTGTAAGAAGATTGGGGACTAATAAAGAACAAGAGAAGAAGTTGGTGGGCGTAGACCTACATTGGGGTGAACCACGTATATCATGTGTCTTGATGTGCTTTGTTCGATGTTGTTTATGTGTTTATCTTCTTAGTGTTGTTGTTATAATGTATGATGAATGGATCTGATGTTGTTTCTTAGTGTTGAATGGTATTAAAGACAAATGAATGCTAGATCTAAGCTAATTCTATGTGCTAAGGGATTCAAAGTGCTTGATCTTTATCATTACTGTGTTGATCTGTAATAAGGGTTTAATCTATGATGTGAATGAGACTCATGAACTAATTCATATTGTTGTCTAAGTGCTCTACTAAGTGTTGTAATCACATATCTGTGTCCCAGCCTAGTTGTAGACACCTGAGTCCTGCAACCCCCCCTGCCTCTACCTCGGGTGAGACTTCATCTGCTTCATAGGTGTTGCCGAAAGGGCCAGCAGTTAGGCTTTTGTTGGTGTGTTGTGAAGCATTGAACCCTGGGTCTGCCCCTATGCCAACATATGGTTTTGTTGCATAGTTACAAGAATAGAATACTTCGACATAGATTGTGTATTGGATGAAGAAACACACGTGAACATTATGCCAGAAAGCACTTGGGAAATTTTGGGAAATCTTGCTATGGTACCTTCATTGGGAAGGATCAACTTGTTTAAAGGAAAAATTATAACCCTATGTGGAAGAGTTACTAATATACTTATGATTGCTCATGAAAAATCGACTGAAGAAGAATTTGAAGTCATTAAATTTGTTGAGAACAGTGCCCCTTTTCCACTTTTATTAGGAAATATTTGGATTGAGAAGGATCAGATCAGAAGGAAAACATAGGAAGAATCTATAGAACAGAACAAGAAAGAACTAAGGGACTTCATAACTTGAAAAATAGAGTGACTAATAAAAGAACAAGAGGATAAGTTGAAGAAACAGAAGGCAAGAGAACTAGCTGTCGAAATTGAAAGAATGCAGAAAGGCTTGAAGAACCTGCCCATGCAAGAAAGAAGTATAACCACCCCAAAAATAGTAAGAGAATGGACATTAACCTCAGAATATATAAGAGCACATCAGCAGTAGGAAGTTTTAATATTATGGTAGCTGTGGGAGGTATTTACCTCCACGTGTAAAACTGATGAGAATAAAATACTCTGGAAAGCAAGAAGAAACCCTAATGAGTTGGCTAATAACCCTAGAAGACATGTCAGCCCAAGAGGATAATTTATATTAGGTTATTAGCCTCCAAGAGAAGAATTCATCCAGAAGAATTAATATATATTGAATAGACAAATACCCAGAATGAGAAGTCGGCCCGGGAAGTTAGTCAGAATTAGTATAAATACAGGAGACAAGTTCTCATTCTAGCAGGGCAGCCTCAGAATTGCAGAGCAGCAACTTGTGCACACTGCAGTGCCCAGTCTTGTGTGCAATTTTGAGGAGAGCTGCCATTGCAGCTGCTGCAGCTAGCAGATCACGTTTGGATTGGACTATCTCTTGGTTAGGGTTTGGACTATCTGATCAGTTGTTGTTGATGTGTTATCCTTGGGGAAAGGTGCGACACCCTTTGTTTGGCTATCTAGCCTAGGGTTTTCTTCCAGAATGATTCTCTGTCAAGGCTAAGGTGCTCAAAGGGTGGCTTCAGCCTATGGTTGGGTGACAATAGTATTGTCAATGGTAAAACGAGAAAATCCATTATATTCTAACAGGTTATGGGCCCACACATCCTTCATTCATTCTAACCACTGGAAGGAAACATAGCCATAAGGATATTGAGCTCGTTGAAGAACTGTCACTAGGGTTTCTAGCAGGAGTAGTCACCATGGCATTGTTGCTAGGGTTACTAGCAGGTGTAGTTGCAGAAACCCTAATCCTCTCGTTCAGGCACCTTAAGTGAAGGGATTGACCTAATTTCCAAACAGATCAGTGCACCCTAGCCCAGTGCATCTGCTGATACTCTCAGCAATCCAAGACGTCAAGTTTGATTTTCTGGTCAAATCTAGGGTTGACCAAGTCAAAGCAGCCATGACTTACACTATGAAGTCAAAGAACAAGTTAGATGGAGATTCTAAATTCAAAGCATGGAAGACAAGGATCGACCTCATCCTTTCCAAGAATAAAGTGTTGAATATCGTGAAAGGAAAGATCGTGGAACCAGTGTTTGAAGAAGGAAAAGAGAAGGAACCACAAAACGTTGCAGTTATGGATAAGTTAAAATACAGTGACATCAATGCTATGAGTATCATAGTGGAATCTATAAAATAGCACTTGATACCCTACATATCCCATCTTGACTCATCAAATAAGATGTATGATTCCCTAACAAATATCTTCTCAGTCAAAAACATTGGACAAGTTATGAGTCTGAAGAATGAGCTCCTTGACATGAAGATGAATGATGAAGATATCATAACATCATATTTTGTGAGAATCTCTCAGTTAAGATATCAACTATAAGATATTGAAGAGATCATCTCAGAGAAGGAATTGGTAAACACAGTACTCAATGGTGTTCCCAATACGTGGGATGCATTTTTCGCAAGCATGAACACAAGGAAGGAGTATCCTACATTTGAAGAACTTTGGACTTGTTGTGTTCAAGAAGAATCCAGGATCAATGCAAAAGAGAAACCCCAAAAGAAGTACGATGATCAAGCCTTCACAACAAGATTCAAGAATTTCAGGAACAAAATGAAGTTTGGCTCAAGGAGGAAGCCAAATCAAGAGAAAGACATTTCAGAAATACAATGCTTCAATTGTCGAAAGTATGGTCACTACAAGAATCATTATCCCGAACTAAAGAAAAGGAAGGAGACACACAAAGCATTAGTTTTCGAAGAAAAGAAACCTACAAAGAAGACTAAGCAGGATGAAAGAGACTTCTTCTTCTGAAGGTAACAATACTCTTATTAGTTCTTGTACATATCTTGTTTCCATAGTCTCTACACATATATTGTATATCTATCTCTTAGAAGATAATGTGTTCCAAGAAGAACTATACCTATGGAAGAACAACAAGATAAGGATTGTTATCATTATACAAGTCAGATAAAACACATGAACGGATGAAATACATCAAACAAATCAYGTGGAAGTTATTACAAGATAAGCCGAAATCAGGATCAATCCTGAAGARACTTAAAAGAAGCAAAGATAGAAAGAAATTGGAGAAAGACTTATAACACTTTGYAGAGGGAAATAAGGATGCAGATGGAAGTGTGGACTATGTTAGACGAAGGGAGCCGACTATATGCACTCATACATGAAGCAAGKATTAGGAGGGAGCTAATCCTATGATCCACTGAAGATGATGAAGTATATATCCATGGTAGAAGCCATGAAAGACAGTATGTGTTYAGKTCAACCTCAGAAGAAGTCTTCTTCRAAGAGAAGACTTAAAGTATCCCTGGTTTTCCATCCATATCCATGATCCTATGATGAAAGAAAGAAGTGGAATCTTTAGGGCATGGAATCTATAAGAAATTTCATGGACCCAAGAGCTAAAGAAAAACATGAATAATAACATGAAGATTCCAAGAAAGAAAGAGAAGTCAGAACAACTAGTCATTGTATCAAGAATCACAAGATTACCAGCCTAATATGAACTCACTAAAAGAAATCAAGTAGAGGAACTGAAAGTCGTGATGAAAAAAAGTGTATGGAAGACTTATGAATGAAAGCATTGTGATATCTAGAACTAGAGGTTCTCTCAGATGGAGGGAGAAGACTATGATGAATACTTGTTCTAGTAAACTAGACATATCTCTACATGAGTCATTATATCATCTACAATATCCATGAGTTGGAATTCTACATCAGATAAATGCAAAGACTGTTCTCCAGAGCAATTGAAAAAAGAGTGTATGAAGAGAAACCTCAAGACTTTGAGGCACACCAGAAAGAGACCCTTGTATGCAAATGGAAAAAGATAACTTGGTGGAGAACCTCCAATGCACAGCAGAAGTGTGGTGAATATTTTCTATAACAAAGATATTGTATCAAGATGATTACTCAATAGATCAGATCTCATGATGACAGAAGAAGGGCCACATGGATATGTTCCAGTGTTCCAAACAATGATATACTTTATTGATCAGACCTACATGAAGCGTTCAGAGAAAAACCAGTGTTCCAGACCGAAGTACATTTGAAATAAAGCATCACATTATCCGTGATGAAGTCCAAAAAGGAGAAAGTGGTTCTCTAATACATATCTCCACAGATGAGCTGATAAGCAGACATTTTGGTAAAGCTTCTATCCAAGATGAAAGAGTTTGCGTACTCAAGTTGGAGCTTGTGGAGACGACTTCCTTATTGAAAAAGGAAGAGATGACTCCCAGGTTGGGAGGGAGAACTGATATGTATTGATTTATGGACAGTCATTTTTCTGTTCAAATAAAAACAAAATGTTCCAAGATGAGCAGTTTCCTTTCCAATTCGGAAAGTGGATTGATATTTCTGACAGACAGACATTTTCTAGTTCAGAAAATGGTCCAGATTGATGATGTACCATAGATAGTGACTTCCCATTGTGGTTAACATGGGGAGTGGTCTAGGGAAGTCTCTCTTATTGAGGGTTACTCAAGAATACTGGCCCGCCTCGCCGGACAACGATTTCTCATAGTGGTTAACATGAGGAATGGTCTGTTTTGGAGGTTGGTACAAGACAGTATTTTCCTCTTTTGGTTAACAGGGTAAATGGTTCATACAATCATTCCTTGGGGTGTATTCATTCTCTCCAGTTTTCACTTTGTTTAGTGCCGGAAGAATGGCCTAGGGTGGGGAATGGTCCAGGCTTAGCAATCAGGGGCACGCATTCCTTAGGGAAGATTCATTCTCTCCGGGTTAAACTTTGTTTAGTGTCGAAGGAATGGCCCAGGGTGGGGAATGGTCCAGGATCATAAATCAGGACAGTTATTCTTCCTTGCTTGAGAAGAATAGTCCATATAGCTCATCGTTGATGTCTTACCTTTTGAGGGGAGATGCTCTTCCAAGATCTCATAGATGTGAGTGGAAGAATGGCCCATATGATTCAGTTTATATCATAACATTGTTTCTGTGCAGGTTGATATCAGATGATTTTTATGAGTATTGTATGATAGTAGATATATACTACTGTGGTGGATGTGTTCAACTGTTTGATCAAGTACTTGTGTGTTACTTGGTGTGATAGTGTAACACTCGATTGTAGTTATGTACTACTATGGATAGACACAGTTGTGTTCTATTTTATTTTGATTTCCTTGAAGACTATAAGCAGTATTGGAAATGATTATCAGCTATATAGATGATCAAAGAACAGAGATTTCCCATATGGAAAATGGTTCAGAACATTTACTCTTCTAGGACATATGTCCAGATTAGAAGAATGGCTCTTGTATCACTCTGTGGTGTGAGTGACTTATCCAGCATCATGTCTAATTACTCAGATGGAGTTTGGTTTTGAGAGATGATACGGCTGATGATATTGATGGTGATGATGGTGCTCATGATCTAGTCATGAGATAGTTTATGTTGATGCTACCTGGTGAATGGTATGTTCATGCTCAAGACCATTACCTATAATACCTCTCTAGCTAGGAGGGAGTGTTAATATTATGGTAGTTGCGGGAGGTATTTACGTCCACATGTAAAACTGATGATAATAGAATACTCCAGAAAGAAAGAAGAAACCCTAATGAGTTGGCTAATAACCCTCGAAGACATGTCAGCTCAAGAGGATAATTTATATTAGGTTATTAGCCTCCAAGAGAAGAAGTCAGCCAGAAGAATTAATATATATTGAACTGACAGATACCCAGAATGAGAAGTCGGCCCAGGCAGTTAGCCAGAATTAGTATAAATACAGGAGGTCGGTTCTCATTCTAGCAGGGCAGTCTCAAAATTGCAGAGCAGCAACTTGTGCGCACTGCAGTGCCCAGTCTTGTGCACAAGTTTGAGGAGAGTTGCCATTGCAGATAGCAGATCACATTTGGCTTGGACTATCTCTTGGTTAGGGTTTGGACTATCTTATCAACTGTTGTTGATGCGCTATCCTTGGGGAAAGGTGCACTACCCTTTGTTTGTCTATCTAGCCTAGGGTTTTCTTCTGAAATGATTCTCTATCAAGGTTAAGGTGCTCGGAGGACAGATTCGGCCTATGGTTGGGTGACAATAGTATTGTCAATGGTAAAATGAGCACATCCATTATATTCTAACAGGAACTCACTTTACTAGGAGAAGATAAGAATACAATTGGAAAGAGGATCTCAGAAATTGTTGGAGAAGCTCAGATCACAGGAAAGAAGGCTAGGAATCTCAATAAGAAGAAAGCAAAGTTAGAAAAACTACAGGAACCAACAGAGAACAGAAGGAGGACTTCACAGGAAATAGGTCTGTAGAATTTGAACCTCACCAAAATAGCAAAACCACGCAGAATGGGACTTCACCACAGTGAATCTATATGACTGTTGAAGGCGCCCCGACCGTTAGAATGACACTCCGTAACGGGTAGAAATGCAATTATTAATGGAAATACTGTCGTTGGACCATTGGGACCGCACCATAACAGAAATATTCACATTGATGGATGCATTTTTTCCCATTGGAGGAATCTGTAACGACACTTTCTTATTTAACCCGTCAGACGCTGCGCGGGGACCACTTTTTTCCACCCGTGATTATCCAAGCTAAAAAATAATCGATTTCATATCGCGTTGTGATTTCTAGACCTTGCCATCCATTTGATTACTTCACTAGTCTGATTCGCCTACCCGATCTATTTGGTTACAAGTGTGAATGTCGGGCGAAGCTAGTGCATTAGAGAAGTCTGTGGAGGAGATTGTCATGGAGCTCATCGTTGAGAAAGTTATGTTTGTAGGAATGCAGGCATCATCGACTAGGGGATTGCAAGCATCCCCCTCGACTGGACGTCGTTCTATTCGTGCTACTAAGAAGCGAAGCAAGAACCGTGATGATATGGCTAACGTGGAGAAAATCCCATCAGTCTTGCCAGATTATATACTGCCTTTGGCTGGCGCGGTTAACTGCGACAACATCCCACGTGACTTTGAGTAGACGTTGATCACTGCATACATCCTAAAGGGGATATGCATAGTTGGACCCTAGTTGGGATAGATCCCATCTATGAAGAACAACAACTTTAATCTCAGCGATAGAAAGAACTACGCCATGCTCGTGCCCCATAGGTATTTGATGAAGATGACCTGAAAGAACCCACGCATAGTCTTCTAGTCATGGATTAAGGACTTGGCGCAATCCATGATCCTGAATGTAATGAGGATCCCTCACTTTGGATGACATATGGAGGTTAATGCTTGCGTTAAAATCCTCCTATCGTGCTACCATGGAGGATATCTATGGATCGATAAGAATGTTAATATGGATCCAGCATTGATCCACTTGATTACAAGACTAAGCATGCAGGGACCGGACCCTCAGTAGTTCTACCCAGGGAAGACTTCAGATCACTCCCTGGCACAGCGCATAAAGGAGGATTATGGCGATGTAGAAAAGGGAAAGTGAGGCTACAAGGTAGCCTCCATCCAGGATGGCCCAGTGCACCTAGCTTGTCAACTTATAGTTGGCAAGCTCGTCAGAAATAACTGTCTGACACATGTCATTAGGTTCGTAGTAGACCTCGCAGGGAAGTGCGTAGAAGGAATGCAAATGAATTGGGCGAGTCACCTCATCAATGATCTCGAGAAGGACTTCTGCGAAGCATAGGATCAGGGGTATGAATTCCATTTTAGTTGGTTACTTGTATTGATTGTATTTGTCTCTTGGAAGATGCAGGAAGGAGAGACATTCCCAGAAGTTGAGCCATCGGAGTCATTGGTCGCAAGGTTCTCCACCTTGTGGTATACAAATGACATGTCGAAGCAGTGGCAGTCAAACATTGTCTTCCATGTCTACTACTAGAAGTTGAAGCGTGCTATTGATTCATTCCCAAGCATGACCCCAAACAAATTGCACTAGTACAGACCGCTAGAGAAGTTCCACGCAGATCGACACTTTATCTATAACATCGAATGTAGGGATGAGAGTAAGGAGGAGCTACAGTCCTACTATAATCTGACAGACGAAGACATGGAAGATATCACCAAAGAATGGTCGGCGAAATTCCTTGTACCAGTTGAAGATGTAGATCTCTCTGACACCGACATCATAGGAAGCCCCTTGGTCACCCACGTTGAGCACACTGGATAGAGCAACGTGAAGAAAAAGAAGAAAAAGATATAATTCCAGAGCATAGAGATCGATAAAGAGGACAATGCCTTTGAGGAATATGGAACTGACTAGCCAGGAGGAGGAGGAGGAGATGACATAGAAACACAAGAAGAAGGCGGAGCTACACCGCCTTAGGATCCCCTTATTGGAACTGAGGCTTCGTAGAAAAGGAAGGCTTCTCCAAAGAAACCTTTGGCAAGAAAGAAGACCCATGCCAATAAACCCCATTTGAATAATGTGCTCACAGAGGACAATGTCGATCTAATCATCGTAGTCGTGGAGGACACTCCAATGGGTATCTTGCAGAGACATGGAGCAAAGTAGGAAACATTGTATGAAAGAATCGAAAAGGAGTTGAAGGAGATACAACAAGCTATTCACTCAAGCCGCGTAGTATCCACTGTGCCTTCTACGTCGAAGATTTAAGAATTGGGGGATGAGCCTGCCCAATTATGAAGGCTAGAAGATGCAACAAAGGCTCGACTTTGTCGAGTCCAAGAAGAAAAGGAGCAGGCTAAAGAAGCCTTGAAGCAAGAAAAGGAGGAGGTTGTGGAGAAACTATGAGTTGTGCAGTCTTGTGTAAACTCCTACGAGAAGGAGAAAGATGAAATTTGGGTGATGTTCGAGGAGGACAAAGCAAAAATATAGAAAGAAAAAGACCAGCTGCTTGCAGAGCAGACTGCGATCAAAGAGGCGGTGACTAAATAAATTTTCTATGTGTCGGGCTTGGCACAGGAGGAACAAGAGTCATTCGAGATGCAAGTGGGGAAGCTCGCTGAGGCCATTCAGCAGCTTCAAGAACGAGTAACGAAGTTGGAGCTTCAAACAGTGTTGAGCACTCCACAAGAAATGCGCGATCAGAGGGAGGAAGCCGCCAAGAGCATAGTTGGAAGGATCGAGGTCATTGCCTTAGAATGTAAGTATTTGAGTGATCGAAGCATGCAAACCTACGAATGCCTCACAGAATATCTGGAGCTAAGAAAACTGGAATCACAGCTCCAGGAGGTGCAACAGCAGGCCTCCACCATCCAGGCATAGATTAAGATTATCACTGCAGTCAAGAGGATGAAAAGATCACAGGAACAGTGCACGGCCCAGCAGCAGATTATTGTCATACAAAGCAGAGTCATGGAAGTTACACATAGGCTATGGTCGGTGCAGGATGAAGCCTGTATGATTTTTTAAGAGATTGAAAGATAAGGCTCGCAGCTAGACCAAGTGGTTGCGACAGTGAAACAATGCCTGGAAGGGCTTGTTACAGAGAAAATAATTCAGGAGTTCACCGAGAAGGAGGCTCTGGAAAAGTAACAAGTCGAGGCATCTTGAGCTAAGCTCAAGCCCTTCAAAGTAGTGTTTCCCAGATCTGAGTGACTTGGGATGAGTCACAGGTGAGTGTTGGGGGCCTATTGGCCCTCGACCAAATTTTGAAGAAACTTTGGTCATGTTTGACCAATTTTGGGACTTGGGGAGGCTGGTCGAAGATGGAGCACCCAGACGGAGCTGAGATCGTGGGATCTCGCTTATTTTTTGGGCTCGTGGACCGAGCAAAGGGTTTACTAGGGTTTATGTAATGGGTTATGGGATGTCGGCCCATGGGTTTACCCATGATTAGGCCTCTTTGTAAATGTATAAATAAGTAGTAGCTAAGCGATGTAAAAGTAGTTATTGATTGGCT
>ML797135.1:325078-335242 GCA_009831015.1 Picea engelmannii
AAATTAAGACAGACCATCAAAGCCTCAAGTATTTTCTGGAACAATGCATTTCCTCCCCAGAACAACAAAAATGGGTGACTAAACTCTTTGGATATGATTATGAGATCATTTATAAGAAAGGAAAAGACAATGTGGTTGCGGATTCACTTTCCCGAAAATATGAAGATGAAGGATCCTTTTTTTCTCTTTCATTCATTGTACCAGATTGGCTCCAAACCGTTCTCCAGGAATGGCTACAAGATCCCAAAAGTTCGCAGTTGATCCAAAAATTCCAGTCCAATTCTCCAGCTTCCAAAGGGTACTCTTGGCTCCATGAGGAACTTTGATACAAAGGCCATTTGTATTTAAGTAAAATATCAAAGCTTAAATCCACAGTACTTTCTAAGCTTCATGCTACACCCACAGCAGGGCATTCCGGGTTCACCAAAACCTATCACAGGGTCAAACGTTCCTTTTTCTGGGATGGTATGAAACAGGACATTCATAATTTTCTAGTTAAATGTGACATGTGTCAATGCAACAAGGGAGAAACAGTCAAATCGTCGGGCACACTACAACCGCTCTCGATTCCACCTACTATTTGGAAGGATATCTCTATGGATTTTATTACCGACTTACCCAAATCAGGAAATAAATCCATCATCATGGTGGTTGTTGATCGCCTTTCCAAGTATGCTCATTTCTGCGCCCTTCAACACCCGTTTACAACATCTACAGTGGCTCAAATCTTCATGGATCAGGTCTTCAAGCTTCATGGTATGCCGCACTCTATTATTTATGATCACGACCCAACTTTCACAAGCAATTTTTGGCAAGAACTGTTCAAGATACAAGGCACAGAATTGCATCTCAGCATAGCTTATCATCCCCAGACTGATGGCCAAACGGAAGTTGTCAACAAGTGTATGGAAACATATTTGAGTTTCTTTTCCTCGGAAAAGAAAAATCAGTGGGCTCAATGGTTACCCCTAGCTGAATGGTGGTACAACACTTCATACCATACAGCTACACGCATGACACCTTTTGAAGCGGTATATGGATAGAATCCACCTTCAGTTCTCTCATACTTACTGTGTGCCTCGAAGGTCTAAGAGGTTGACCTAACACTTACAGCTCGAGAGGCTATTCTCCGTACCCTCAAAGAGAATTTGTTCATGGCACAGAATCGCATGAAGCAACAAGTTGATCAAGGTCACTCTGAACGTCAATTTACAGAAGGGGATCAGGTGTTTCTTCGACTGCAACCTTACAAACAAACTTCCCTCAAGGCCAAGAATTGTCAGAAGCTAGCGCCCAAATTTTATGGTCCTTATACCATGCTCAAGCATGTGGGACAAGTCGCATATCAGTTATCTTTGCCCAGTCATTCGAAGCTACAGCCTATTTTTCATGTGTCATGCTTAAAGAAGGTGATTGGAGCTAAGTGCCAAATTCAAACCAACCTTCCAGAGTTAGCTGAAGAAGGATCCATTTGGCTACAACCAGAAGCAGTTTTGGACCAGTGTGAGCATCGCCTACGTCAGAGATTCATCACAAAAGTGCTAGTCCAGTGGAAAGATACAACTCCAATAGACGCCACTTGGGAACCAGCTACCATTCTGTAGCAATTTCCTCATCTCAAGCCTTGAGGACAAGGTTGTTTTTAAGGGGGCAGACATGTTAGGGTCCTAACCCGCACATAGGTAGAACAATATATTTGGATGTAATAAAGGTCAAAATTAATAAGGCCTTTCAATAAAATAGAATAAGGCGGATGTAAGAAGACCTAATAGAAGCTTCTGCTTCTAGAATGATCTTCCTCTAGATGCTTCTTTTTAGTATAAATAGGAGTCGAGGGTATGAGAACCCTAGCTCGGATATTATTGTAATAGATATCTACTCAACTGGAGGTCTCCCCCTCCAAGAGGCCTGTGAACATTGCTTTCAGATTCAAAGTGTTATTTATGTTGTTATTCTTATATCATTTCAATGTTATTGTGGTGAATGTTATGGTTATATTTATGTTATTCTGCCATTACTAGCATTTTATTTTTGTTCTGCATACATTTTATATATGGTATATTACACTCATTTTCTTGCAGATTTCAAGCACTGAAACCTAGAGGAATTGTTGAGAAGACACTAAAGAATATTTTGTATCATTTTCATACCTTTATTCATTTCAGGTACATATTTATGCTTGTTTCACGTTAGGGTTGTTGAATAATCCAAAAACTAGTCATGTGAGACTTAGGTAAAGTTTGATGAAAATTCTATTCTCTTGTTGTTGAAGTTGAGGAAGGTTTGTAGGTTTATGATCACATACACCATGTATGTTATATAGTTACAGGTATGTTTTGATGGTTACATTTGGCCATGACATGGTACATGCTTGAGGATACATAGCAGTGGGGTTTTGGCACATGGTTTGATGTAAGGGTTTTTGGTATTTGGTTTATGGATAGTGTGATGTATTTCTAGAGGCATTTTGTTGGATATCTTAGTTTATGTCTTTGTTATATGGTTGAGGTATATGTTGGGTACATAGTTGAGGCATGTAATTGATGATTTGGCACATACATCAGGAGTATAGTTGATGATGTTGGTACATCTTAATGAGTCGTATTTGATGTGTTGTCGATACATGATTGGTACATGCTTAGTGCATTAGTAGAGGCACTCGCTAGTAGTATTGTTGGCACATATTTTATGGTTGATGTGGCATAAATATCTTGGTATATTATTAGAAGCACATCTTTATCTTGGTGATGGTTATGAGGTGTTGTGATGTGCATGGTTGATGCACTTGTGATAGTACATGGTGTGTTATTTATTGATGCACATGATTTGTTGATGAGATTATTGTGACAAGCTATTAGCACAAGTTGATTGTACAGGTTGTTGGTACAGGTTGAGAGTGACAACGGTTGATTTAGTGACAATGACAAGTTGTCTATATCTGGAATTTATATTTCATGGCGGTAGGATGAGGCAAGGATAGGACGTGGTTGGAACCGGAGAACTAGGAAATTGGAGCTTCCTTCAAGTTGAAGCCTGAGAATTACAGGTTTGGAGCCTCCCTCTAGTTGGAGCCAGAAAATTGGGTGGTTGTAGCCACTTTCTGGTTAGAGCCACAGAACACAGAGAATTGGAGCTTCCTTCTAGTTAGTGCTAGAGAATTGGAAGTTGGTGGTTCCTTGAATGTGATTCTTAAAGACATATAAGTAAAACATTATGTGGTTTTCTTCCGCATTGGGTTTTCATGTAAAATAATGGTGTATTGTCCATTGTGTGGATGTGTCTATTATTGTTTATTATGCACTGATAGATGTTAATGTTATATGATGCAATAACATATTAATGATGAACCGATGAACATTGTTGAATAAGTTAAAAGAATATAAGTTGTGGTTTAAAGTGTATAAATTTATCATTATTGATTCATACCCCCTCTTAGTAATCCAACAAGGTGGATGTTTATGAAATAAATTCATGAACATGAAGAGGTGGAGGATTAATAAATCTAAATGTAGAACACAAACCATTGCAAATAGTTATCCTCGGGTATGTAGTTAATGTTGAGTAACATTTTCAATTGTTCCTATAATGATTGCCTCTTTATTAGTTGCATAGCTTGAGGAGATGAGCTAATTGACACCATGCATTGGTATGAGTATCTATTATGAAAATTCATGAGTTCTTTCATTACTCATTACTTTGTGGACTTGAAAGACTATATTTGTTTTGGAAGGTGGATTTTTTTGAAACAACTTCATGACTAAGAAGAGGTGGAGGATTAATACATATAGACGAAGATATACCCCTAAGGTCCCTAGGCTAAAACAAAAAGTTTGTGACATTGTTTTTTCTACTAACTTCATACATTGGGGGRAAAAAATAGWTTTTCTTCCATCAACAATTTTCCCTTCATGGATTTTATCTCTCCTAACTCCATCTTAGAGTCTTGTTTTTTATGGATTAATTTTGTCATGTGCTMTTAAATTCCATGAATRAAAATTATAAAGACAAGTTAGTGCCTCTTTTAAGAGGTTATTTATTTTAAATTATGTGTTCTCTGACAAAAGGAACACATGATTTCATTTTTTAATGGGATATTGGTTTTTGTATACTGATTAAAATTATTAACGTTTCTTATTTATCAATAGTTGTGAGAAGTTACAATAAACCTTGCTAAGGAAATACATGGAGTTTTTAAATAAGTCGAGGAAAGGAAATACATTAAGTTTTTAAGTTTAACTAATCATTCGATAGGTATGGCTAATGCATACGTAGAAAAGCAATGTTAGTCTCCCTAAACCTTTTCTTAGTGCAAATTGCAAATCTCATTAGGTTTTTTTTTGTTCTTGTAAGACACTTAGTGTTCCATTCTTGTAATATTTTCATCATCCAACTAAAACACAATGCACCTGGCACCCCAAACCATGCATGCATGTTCCCTCCTAGATTTCATTATATTAGTTTTTTCTCCCAGCACTCAGTGATGCAACTCATAGACATGTAGCAATTATAACTCCTACAAGACTATGCTCTACTCTCAGAATGCACAACACATCTCATATTCGAACACACAACATACGATTCATTTACTATTGTCAAGAATAAACTAAAATAATTTTAATTACAACCACGAGAACACAAGCAAGATGTGAATCATTTCTTTTATTATTGAATTCAGAATGCCCCTTATTACATTAATGTAATCGAGAAATGCATATTTTCTCACCAAACTAGAGTTGATTTACTATGTTGTTCTTGTGAAAATTACAACATCTCTTCTCAATATCATTCTTGGTGGATGTCTCAGTCACTTCAAACTGACCTGGGAGAAACCTTCCTTTCTTCTAGATTGAATCAACCCCGACATCTTTCTTCATCCTCTTTTTATGTTGTTTTCGTCAGTTCATTTTTTTCCCCTTCCGTTGGGAAGATGAATAGTCATGATTGTTCATTGCCCAGTCATTTTCTAGTTCAGTTTTGTTTCCTCTTTCTTCACCAATGATTTCCACTTGGAACTTAAACTTCATGAGCTACGTGGAATGAGTTTGGAATCAACACATTGACTATCAACATAAAAATACCAACACACGTCTTGTAGCGTGGAGTTGCAGCGAGTTGCAACACCTATTATGTAGCGTGGAGTTGCAGCACCAATATTGTAGAGTGGAGTTGCAACATGGGAGTTGCATCATTGTCAATTATAACAAGGAGTAACAACATGATCTGTCGAGTAGAGTTGCAACCATCCTTATTTGTCCTAAATTAACTTGTACAAAATTGAAATGTTTTTGGGTGATGTCGATTGCCCAGAACCAAAGATGCTCCTACATCAGACACCCTTGGTAAGAAAACATGAACTCCCAGCTCGTGTGGTTGTTGTCCTGAAGGATGAATAATTTTGCAGGTGCCTTAGTTCTTCTTCAGAAACCCACGATGCATCCTCAAATCCTTTGTTTTTCCATTTGACTAAATATTCTAGATATTCCTTCTTGTGAGTTTTTTTACCAAATCTTGTGGCCAAATTTCTTCTACTTCCTCATCTCGTTTGAGTGGTATTTGTTCCCATCCATCCAGGGTACTTTCAACATCATCCTTTTCTCCTTCATGGAACTCATACATATCAACAACATTGAATGTTGGAGATATATCGAACTTGTCCAGAAGTTCCAATTGATAAGAATTATCAGAAATTTTCTTCAAGATTCTGCACGGTCCTATTTTTTTTATACTAAAGTTTGTTATAGGTACCTCTGGAAAATAGTTCTTTTCTCAAGTGAGCCATGAATAACTCACCTTATTTAAATATTTTTTTCTTTGTTGCAAATATGTCCTATGTGTATACTTGTTATTGATTTCCTATAGTTTATGCTTCACTTGGTCATGCAATTCCTACATAATGTCTGTGAAATCATTGGCGTCAACACTCCTTTTATCTCTTAGATCCGATAAATCAACCAAATATACCACCCCTTTAGGTGATATTCCATAAAAAAAATTGGAATGGGATCTTCCCTATAGATATGTTCACTAAATTGTTGTAAGCAAATTCATCTTGTGCGAAAACTAAATCCCACTGACTAGGATTTTTGCCACTTAAACTTCTCAATAAGTTTCCTAAACTTCGGTTGACCACCTTGGTCTGCCCATCTGTTTGGGGGTGATAGGTCGAATTGTATAGAAACATAGAACCCAACCTTTTCTAAAGTGTACTCCAAAAGTGACCAAGAAATCTCGTGTCTTTGTATGAAGTAATACTCCTCAGTAGGCCATGTGACCGTACCACTTCTCTAAAAAAAAGGAAGCCACTTCACTAGCATCACTTGTCTTCTTACATGCTACAAAATGTTGTAGATTTGCAACTTCGGGCAATCATTCTCCACAAGAAACTACTAGAAGACCCATCTACACAATTACAGAAGCCCCAGGAACAAGTTCAAGACCCAGGAATAGAAGTCGGCCCCACAAGAAATTAATAAATTAATTGAAGACCCATAAATAAGAAGTCGGCCCCATACTAGCTCATTTCATTTGGACAATCAGACAACTCCTTCTGCAGTGCGCACAACGCAGTTGCAACTGCAATTTTGGCAGTTTCGTTGTTTTTGGGTTATTGGTTATCTTGGAGAGTGTGCCACTCTTGGAGCACTTGCTTGGTTATTCTTCGTCATCTTAATGAGGCTCTAGGTCTTGGTGATTCTAGCCTTGGGGAGGATCTTCTCTGTATGGTATTTTGGCTATTGATGGTGATGTACTGGTAATATCTTGGACTGAATTATTCTAGAGAAAGGTTGTTGGGTTTTCTACCAATTTTGGGTTTCCCAGGATAAACTCTTGTGTTCTTGTGTCTACTATGCATGGTTAATATTTCTAGATCTTGTTATTTTTGTTGCATTGTTATAGTTGATATTTTTAGTGTATATTTATTATGTGATAAATGTTGTATGAAAGTGAATCTTG
Organism: Picea engelmannii; assembly: GCA_009831015.1. Lineage (NCBI taxonomy): Eukaryota > Viridiplantae > Streptophyta > Pinopsida > Pinales > Pinaceae > Picea > Picea engelmannii. The sequence goes on from ML797135.1 coordinate 332,033, forward strand.
TTATTAATCATAAGGCAATAACTATCAGATCTGAGAATCGTATAAAACACCGACATGGTTTTAGAGCTAGTTGGAATACTTCCACTATACATTTTTTTTTCCGCTGCACAAACTTGAACTTTTCAAGCTCATTGCAACAACTTTCTTTGTGAATCTCACTAAGAATTTATTGGGTTGAGTTGAGGAAGAAAATTTTCATAGAGAAACTCACCTTTCCCTAGCGCACCTATTGTACTTCTTGGTCTGAATTTTCGTCAAAGTTGAAATTTTAGGGTTTATTGACATTTTCCTAGACATTGAACTTTCTGCTATCTTGATTTTGTGATTTTCTCATGTACTGATGGTGTCCAGTTTCATATCAGAAGACAAGGTGGATGGTGTTACAAATTTCATGGGTATGCACTTATATATGTCTCCAAGTTATATCATTTAGCAAAGTATGAGGGTGTTTGCAAGGGATGTACAAGGAACCTTGTCCAAGCAATGACCCAAAGGGATAATTGGATATATTGCATTTATAGGAATAGTGCACCCTCCCTAGAAATTAAGACTCCAATTTTGCATATCAGGTTTGATATTTTTATATTGTTGCATCTTAAATAAATATTGTAACTACGAAAACAATCTTTAGAGATCTAGTACTGCTAAGTACTTTTTCTATCAAATGTTTTGAATATTGTTAGTACAATAATCATTATATAAATGATCATTGTTTAGTACTAATGATGCACTTGTTTGCGAGATAGAAATTGATCTCTTCTAGGAGATGTTTTTGGTTGTTGTTTTTGTCTTGGGAAGGTTACTATGGAGATCACAACACTAGAAAAGTGTTACTCTTGTCTTTTGTTCTTGTTTTGTTTCGGGAAGGTTACCATGAAGGAATGATTGGTAACAACACTAGAAAAGTGTTGTTCCTATTTCCCATTTTTTTAATTCTTGTTGCTATTTCCTTATCATAAGAATATTGTTCTTCTCTTATATATTTTTTGTTATTGTGCTTTTTTTGGGAGGGTTACAGATGATAGCTCTAAGAGGGGGTTATAGTGATGGTTGCAGGAGGCAAAATATTAAATGGTCTCTAGTTTGATACATGGAGAAGGATATCTAGACATGGAGTTGTATACATGACAGTATACATCCATATACCGAAGGCGAAGAAGACAAAGTTAGAACCCTATGAAAAGAAGGATACTTTTGTGGGATACATAGTGTTCCACATGGAGATTGATCAGGAGGAGCAGGTGGTTGCACCAGTGGTGAGGCAGATGACCCCACCTAGTACCATTTTAGAGGAATCTAGAGTTCAGAGGGAATCGGCCCTTAGAATCCAGTAGGGAGGAGAAGCCTCCCAGGATAGTTCATTGGAGATCAGACTTCAGAAGAAGTAGAGGGATAATATGGCTCCAGAGATTGTAAAGACTCAGAGGGAGTCATGTTTCAGAGGGAGCATGGTAATCTAGGATCGATGTGTTGATATTATGGTAGTTGTGGGAGGTATTTACCTCAACGTGTAAACTTGACGAGAATAGAATATTCTGGGAAGCAAGAAGAAACCTTAATTAGTGGGCTAATAACCCTAGAAGACAAGTCGGCTCAAGAGGATAATTTGTATTAGGTTATTATCCTCCAAGAGAAGAAGTCGGCTAAAGGAAATATTATATACTAAGTAAATAGGCACCCAGAATGAGAAGTCAGCCGAGGCAATTTGCCAGTTTTAGTATAAATACAGGAGGCCAGTCTTCATTCTGGCAGGCATTCTTAGAACTACAGAAGCAACACTCATGCACACTGCAGTTAGCCATTTTGTGGGCAAGTTTGGAGGAGATTTGTCGTTCCAGCTGTTATAGCTAACAGATTTTGGTTTTGGCCTGGACTCTCTCTTGGTTATGGTTTGGACTCTCTAATCAGCTCTTGTTACTCCTATTTGGTTTGTTATCCTTGGAGAGAGGTGTGCTATCTTTTTTGGATATCTAGCCTAGGGTTTTCTTCCAGAATGGTTCTCTGTCAAGGTTAAGGTGCTCAGGGGTGGCTTCAGCCTATGGTTGGGTGACAATAGTGATATTATCTATGGTTAAACGAGCACATCCATTATAGTCTAATAGGTTATGGGCCCACACCTCCTTCATTAAGTCTAACCACTAGAAGGGAGCATAGCCATAAGGATACTAAGCTCGTTGAAGAACTTTCACTAAGGTTTCCAACAGGAGCAGTTACTAAATCACTATCGCTAGGGTTACTAGCAAGTGCAGTTGCAGAAACCTTAACCCTCTCGTTGAGGCACCTTAAGTAGAGAAATTGACCTAATTATTGGATGGCGTAGTGCACCATAGCCTAGTGCATCTCTTGGTACTCTCATCAAGCTAAGACATCAAGTTTGAGCTTTTGGTCAAAATCTAGGGTTGACCAAGTCAAAACAGCCATGACTTACTCTATGAAATCAGAAAACAAGCTAGAAGGGGCTTCTAACTTCAAAGCATGGAAGACAAGGATTGATCTCATCCTTGCCAAGAATAAAGTGTTGGATATTGTAAAAGGAAATATTGTGGAACCAGAGTTTGAAGAAGGAAAAGAGAAGGAGTCGCAGAACGTTGCAGTTATGGAGAAGTTCAAAGACAATGACATCAATGCCATGAGTATCATAGTGTATTATATAAAATACCACTTGATACCCTACATCTCCCATCTTGATTCATCTAAGAAGATGTATGATGCCCTAAAAAACCTCTTCTCAGTCAGAAACATTGGACAAGTAATGAGTCTAAAGAATGAGCTCCGTGACATGAAGATTAATGATGACGAGAGCATAATGTTGAAATAATGTAACTGCGAAGAGCATTCTTATTATTATTTTTTTATTGGATTAAATCCCCATTGTGGATTAATCATGTCATTATTATTATTGGATTAAATCCCCATTGTGGATTAATCATGTTATTATTGTTATTATTGTTATTGGATTAATCCTCATTGAGGATTAATCATGTCGGTAATTGTATAAGGACCAAATCCCCTTTTGCGGATTGGTCATCGGAAAATTACAAAGTGAAAAATAAGAAGTCGGCCCCAGCAGTTATAATGAAAGGGCCAGAATTAATTAAAGGTGGGTTTACCCACCCAGTGTGAGAGGTCGGCCCTACTAGATGGTGACTCTTCACACATGCCAGATTGATGTAAATGAGAGGCTAGCGCCTCACTTCTAACACACACTTC
>ML797135.1:341300-356270 GCA_009831015.1 Picea engelmannii
TGGTAAATATAGTACTCAATGGTCTTCCCAAGACATGGGATTCATTTGTCGCAAGCATGAACACAAGGAAGGAGTACCCTACATTTGAAGAACTTTAGACTTGTTGTGCACAAGGATAATCAAAGATTAGTGCAAAAGAGAAACCTCAAAATAAATACGATGATCAAGCCTTCACAGCAAGATTCAAGAATTTCAGGAACAAAAGGAAGTTTGGTTCAAGGAAGAATCCAAATCAAGAGAAAGATATGTCAGAAATAAAATGCTTCAACTGTCGAAAATATGGTCACTACAAGAATCATTGTCCTAAGATAAAGAAAAAGAAGGAGACACACGAAGCATCAGTTGCCGAAGAAAGGAAACCCTCAAGGAATACCAAGTAGGATAAAAAAAACTTCTTCTTCTAAGACAAGGTAACAATATTCTTCATAATTCTTGTACATACCTTGTTCTTTGTACATATCTTGCATATCTATTTATTAGAAGATAATATGTTCAAAGAGAAGCTATACCTATGGAAGAAAAACAAGATAAGGATTTCTATCACAATGACTACAAGTCAGGCAATACACATGAAAGGATAAAGTACATAAACAACCCCTGGTAACAACTCATGTGGAAGATATTACATAAGTAACAACTGCAAGATAAGACGAAATCAAAATCAATCTTGAAGAAACCTAGAAGAAGTAAAGACAGAAAGAAGTCAACAATCAAGAGAAAAATGGAAAAAGATTTGTGACACTTTGCAGAAGGCAATAAGGATACACACGAAAGTGTGGACTCTCCTAGATGGAGGGAGACGATTATATATTTCCAAAAGAAGAGCATGCATTCATACATGAAGCAAGGATTAGGAGGGAGCTAATCCTATGATCAATTGAAGATGATGAATTATATATCCATGGTAGCATCCATGAAAAGCAATATGTGTTCAATATGACTTTAGAAGAAGCTTTCTTTGAAAAGAAACCTAAAAGTATCCCCTATTGTCCATTCACATCCATGATCATATGATGAAAGAAAGAAGTTGGAATCTTCAGGGCATGGAAACTATAAGAAACTCCATGGACCCAAGAGCTAAAAAGAAACATGAGGAAGAACATGAAGATTCCAAGAATGAGAGAATAGCTAGAACAACCAGTCATTGTATCGAGAATTACAAGACTACCAGCCTAATCTGAACTCACTAAAAGCAATCAAGCAGAGGAAATGAAATCTAAGATGAAGAATAGTCTATGGAAGACTCATGAACATAAGCATTGTGAGATCCAAAACTATAGGTTCTCCTAGATGGAGGGAGAAGACTACGATGATTGTTTGTTCCAGTAAACTAGATATACCTCTACATGAGCCATTATATCATCCGCAATATCCATGGTTTGGAGTTTACATCAGATGAATGAAAAGACTATTCTCCAAAATAATTGAACAAATAGCGTATGAAGAGAAACCTCAAGGCTTTGAGGTATACCAGAAAGAGAACCTTGTATGCAAATGAAAGAAGACAACTTGGTGGAGAACCTCCAATGCACAGTAGAAGCGTGGTGAAAAGATTTCTATAACAAAGATATTGCATCAGAATGGTTACTCAGAAGTCCAGGATGATGGATTGCTAATCCATGTCAAACTCTCATGATGGCAGAAGAAGTGCCACATGGATATGTTACAGTTTGAGCCCTGCCACGATTTTATGAGCTAGCAGGAAACAAAAGATCTAAATTCAACTATGATATTCTAAAATTTTTGCATACTCAAGATGGAGCTCGTGGAGAAGACTTCCTTATTGAAAAGGGAAGAGATGACTCCCAGGTTGGGAGGGAGCACTGATGTGTTATTGATTTATGGACAATCATTTTTCAGTTCGAAAAATGGTCCAGGATGAGCAGCTCCTTTCAAGTTCGGAAAGTGGTTTGAGATTTCTGACGGACAGGCATTTCCCAGTTTGGAAAATGGTCCAGATCGAATGGTCATTTTCATAATGAAAATGGTTCAATGGATTGTTGATGTACCATAGACAGTGATTCCCCTTGTGGTTAACAAAGGGAATGGTCTAGGACATCCTCTCTTCTTGACTGTCACTCTCAGTAGTGGTCAATAAGACTGGTCCGCCTCGCTAGACAGTCATTCTTTCGAAGCTCACAGCTATGAGAAGTTTCGAAGAATGGTTTTCTTTGGAGGTTGGTACAGGACAGTCATTTCCTTAGGAAATGGTCCAGACAGTCATTCCCTAAGGCAGATTCATTCTCTCCAAGTTTCACTTTGTTTAGTGCCGAAGGAATGTCCCAGATAGGCGAATGGTCCAGGTTCATCAATCAGGGACAGACATTCCCTAGGGCAGACTCATTCTCTCCAGGTTGCACTTTGTTTAGTGCCAGAGGAATGGCCCAGATAGGTGAATGGTCTAGGCTCAAAAATTGGGACATTTATTCTTCCTTGCGTGAGAAGAATAGTCCAGATAGCTCATCATTGATGTTTTACTTTCTGAGGGTAGATGCTCTTCCAGATCTCACAGATGTGAGTGGAAGAATGGCCCAGATGATTCAGTTTATATCATAACAATGTTTTTATGTGCAGGTTGATGATATGACTGTTATGGAGACTGTATGTCTCCGGACAGTAGATGCATACTACTTTGGTTGATGTGTTCCACTAATTGTGACTATATGTCCCTGATCAAGTATCTGTGTGCTACTTGGTGTGGTAGTGTACCACTAGATTGTAGTTGTGTAGTACTATGGATAGACACAGTTGTGTTCTATTGAATGACATTGTTTTGATTGCCTTGAAGACTATCATTAGTGTTGGAAATGATTATCAGCTAGATGGATAATCAATGGACAGAGATTTCCCAGACGAAAAATGGTTCAAAACATTTATTCTTCTAGGACATATGTCTGGATTAGAAGAATGGCTCTTGTGTCACTCTGTGGAGTGAGTGACTTATCCATCATCATTTCTGATTACTCAAATGGAGTATGGTTTTGAGAGATGATGCAGTTGATGACACTGATAGTGATAATGGTGCTCATGATCTATTCATGAGATAGTCTATACGACTATGTTGATGCTACCAAGTAAATGGTATGTTTGTGCTCAATACCATTACCTTCAAATACCTCCCTATCTAGGAGGGAGTGTTGATATTATGGTAGCTGCGGGAGGTATTTACCTCCACGTGTAAACCTGACGAGAATAGAGTATTTCAGGAAGAAAGAAGAAACCCTAATTAGTGGGCTAATAACCCTAGAAGACAAGTCGGCTCAAGAGGATAACTTGTATTGGGTTATTAGCCTCCAAGAGAAGAAGTCGGCTAAAGGAAATATTATATTCTAAGTAAATAGGCACCCAAAATGAGAAGTCGACCGAGGCGGTTTTCCAGTTTTAGTATAAATACAGGAGGCCATTATTCATTCTGGTAGGCATTCTCAGAACTGCAGAAGCAACACTTGTGCGCACTGCAGTTGACCAGTTTGTGCACAAGTTTGGAGGAGAGTTGTCGTTGCCGCTGCTGCAGCTAGCAGATTTTGGTTTTGGCCTGAACTCTCTCTTGGTTATGGTTTGGACTCTCTGATCAGCTCTTGTTACTCCTATTTGGTGTGCTATCCTTGGAGAGATGTGCGCTATCATTTTTTGTTATCTAGCCAAGGGTTTGCTTCGGGAATGATTCCCTGTCAAGGTTAAGGCGCTCGGGGGTGGCTTCGGCCTATGGTTGGGTGAAAATAGTGATATTATCTATGGTTAAATGAGCACATCCATTATATTCTAACACGATGGATACTTGATGATATTGGTTTTAACCAAGAATGTACAGAGTGAGTCTGATTTTAGAGAGAGTCAGTTGACTCAAGAGAGGCGATTATTCATAAGGAGTCCCCCCCAAGATCCAAGTGGGATATTTCTATAGTGACATAGGAGGAAGCCAGTCAAGAGGATTGAGTATGGTTTTTGACTCAGTCACAGAGGGAGTAGCCAATGAGGCAGACTGGACATCAAGACTTACTCCAGTGACAGAGGGAGTTGTCCTTAGAGATCGAGATGGAGGATGTTGGTCGGATGTACTCTTGGGATTAGAGGTGTGACAAGATAAGATGAGATCTTCCTCATTTGGGGGATACTTATGAGATTCGATATGATGGAATGCAAGTCCATGACTACACCTATGATAACAAATCTGAAGAAGTTGAGTGATACTGCTTCAGATTCATATTTGGTGTATCCCACAATATACAAGCAGTTGATTAGATCCTTGATGTACCTAGTTGATTTCAGGCCAGATATTTGCTTTGTAGTGAGCACCCTAAGCCAGTTTTTGGTTGAATCCAAGGCAGTTCCAATGGGTGGCAGCAAAGCATGGTACAGTTGGATATGGTTTGTCTTAGGTGATGAAGTGAGGTTGCAGAGATATACAGATTTTGATTGAGCAGGGAGTGTAGTAGACATATTGAACACTTCAAGGTGTTTCTTCAACTTGGAATCAGTTACGATTTCTGGGATAAGCTAGAAGCAGGATTCTATAACACCCAGTATAGCAGAGATGGAGTATGTCACAGCCAGTGTTGCAAGTCATGAAGTGGTACAAATTCAGAAGCTTCTTGTAGGACTTCATCCAAGAAATGGTACATAAGGGAGCAGTGAAGCTCCAATACTTATCCACAGATGAGCATATTGCAGATATCCTCCCAGAGTGGCCATGCTGATTTGGATGAGGAGGAGGATACACAGGATTATCCATGTTTATTTAGCTAGTGATGAGCATTGATGTTTCAACATCGGGAAGACATTCTCCCAGATTGGTCATGCACGAGGCTATGCTAGTGCTTATATGACCAAGGGAGAATGATCCATTCACTCATGGGGCTTTGCTAGTGGTGAATGGAATAGGTATGTTGATAGCATCAGGCAAACAATATCCCATATTGGTCATGCACGAGGCTATGATATTGTTGATATGACCAAGGGGAGAATGTTTCATTCACTCACGGGACTCTAATAGTGGTGAATGGCCCAGGTATGTTGATGTTCTCTAGGTTTGGGCATACATTCTTCCTAGATTGGTCATGCACAGGGATATGCTAGTGTTGATATGACCAAAGGAGAATGATTCACTCATACACAGGTCTTTGTTAGTGATGAGTGGCCGAAATAAGCATCGGGAAGACATTATCCCAGATTGGTCATGCACGGGGCTATGCTAGTGTTGATATGACCAAGGGTAATGATTCATTGACTCATGGGGATCTGCTAGTGATGAATGTCCTAGGTATAGTCCTTCTCTTGTAAAGGAGTGGATGGACTCGAGATGTTATCAAATGCATATTCTAGTATGTAATTCATGTGCAGAGATGGCACATCAACATGGCTCATGAAGACAACCTTTTTATGACAGAAGAAATCCAAGTATGGAGAATGCCTCCCTTGTTGAGAGGGAGTGTTGGATATTTGCAACTTCGGGCAGTCATTCTCCACAAGAAAGTAAAAGAAGACCCATCTACACCATTAYAGAATCCCCAGGAAGAAGTTGAAGACCCAGGAAGAGAAGTCGACCCCACMRGAAAATAATAAATTAATTGAAGACCTAGAAATAAGAATTCGGCCCCAGACTGGTGCCCAAATCAGTATAAATACAGGACTRGATCATTTCATTTGGACAGTYAGACAACTCCTTCTATAGTGCACACAAGGCATTTGCAGCTACAGTTTTGGAAGTTTCAYTATTTTTTGGTTATTGGTTATCTTGGAGAGTGTGCCACACTTGGAGAAGCYCGTGCCTGGTTATTCTTAGTAATCTTATTGAGGTGCTAGGTCTTGTTGATGCTAGACTTGGGGAGGATCTTCTTTGTATGGTATTTTGGCTATTGATGGTGATGTACTGGTAATATATTGGACTTAATTCTTCTAGAGAAAGGTTGTTGGGTTTTCTCCCAAGTTTGGGTTTCCCAGGATAAACTCGTGTGTTCTTGTTTCTACTATGCATGGTTAATATTTCTAAATCTTGTTATTTTCGTTGCATTGTTATAGTTGAGATTTTCAGTGTATAGTTATTCTATGACAATTTTTGTATGAAAGTGAATCTTGTTATTAATCATAAGGCAATAACTATCAGATCTGAGAATCATATAAAACACCAACACAAAATGTGCCATTTTTGAAAACCGGTCTACCACTACCATCACAAAATCATACTTCCTTCATGTCATAGGTAGTCCCAAAATAAAATCCATTCTTACATCTTCCCATGGTCTTTTAGGTACCGACAATGGAGTGTAAAGTCCTATATTCTGACTTCTGCCCTTAGCTAATTGACAAACTCTACAACACTCAACAAATTTCCTGACATCTTTGTTGACATTGGGCCAAAAGTATTGGTCTTTCACCAATGATGTGGTTTTGTCCATGCCACAATGTCCTCCTAAACCACCACTGTGTAAGTCTCTAATGAGGTTCAATCGTATTGAACTCTGTGGAATACATAAATGTTGGTTCTTAAACAAGAAGCCTTCTTGAATGTGGTACTCTAAGAATGGTGTTCATTCCATACTCCATGGTTCTCTTCATGCCTTCGAAGCCACTACAAAGTCTGCATCCTCTTCATACAACCCTTTCACGCATTCTAAGCTTACCACTGCAACTGACATGGTGTTTATCAATATTTTCCTCCAACTCAATGCATCAACAACTTTGTTTGATTTCCCTGACCCATGTTTCAAAACAAACGTATAACTTTGTAAAAATTCTACCCATTTAAAATGTTTATGATTCAATTTACCTTGGTTTTTAATGTACTGCAACACCTTGTGGTCAGTAAACAAAACAAAATCCTTTGGAAGAAACTAATGTCGCCACTTTTTCAAGGCCCAGATGATAGCATAAAATTCTTGATCATAAATAGAGTATTCCTTCCTCGTTTCATTCAACTTTTCACTGAAAAAGGCTATTGATCTACCTTCTTGGCTCAAAACTTCTCCAATTGTTGTCCCACTTGCATCACAATCTACTTGAAATACCTCATTGAAATATGGAAGTGCCAATACTGGTTGTTTTGACACCTTTTTTTTTCAAATTTTCAAATGACCTTGTTGTTGTTGTTGTTGTTGTCCATTGAAATGTGCCTTTCTTCGTGCATTCAATAAGAAGCACACAAATCTAGTTGAAATTTTGAATGAACTTCCTATAGAAACTTGCTAATCCATGGAAACTTTGCACGTCAAAAGTGCATTTGGGTGTCTACCAATCCAATATTTATTTTACCTTCTCGTGATCCATCTTTAAACCTTCTTTGGAAACCAAAAAAACCCAAGTATACAATATCCTTCTGTAAAAATGTACACGTCTTCATATTATCATCAATGCCTCATTTTTCAATAGTTTTAACACCTTTATGTGCTCCAGATGTTCCTCTTTGCTCCTGCTGAAAATTAGAATGTCATCTCAATATACGACAATAAATTTTCCCAGAAATAGTTTCAGAACTTCGTTCATCAACCTCATGAATGTGCTAGGTGAATTAGTTAAACCGAAGGGAATAATTAACCACTCGAACAACCCATCTTTTGTCTTGAATGTTGTCTTTAATTCATCACCTTCCCTTATCCATATTTGTTGATAACCACTCTTCAAATCAATCTTCGTGAAGTACTCAATGCCACTCAAATAGTCCATGAGATCATCCATTCTCGGTAAAGGAAACTTGTACTTAATGGTAATTTTATTAATAGCTCGCGAATTTGTACATATCCACCACTCACCATTCATTTTTTGTATCAAAACTGTTGGTACTACACAAGAACTCAAACTTTCTCGAATTAACCCTATGTCAAGTAACTTTTGTACTTGTTTATTTACCTCTTCACTCTCTGCTAGAGTCATTCGATAAGGTGCTTTATTTGGAAAACTCGACTCCGGTATCAGGTCAATATGGTGTGATATGCTTCTCAATGGAGGTAATCCTCTTGGTAAATCATCTGCTACAATTTCCTTAAATTCTTTTAACAAGTGTTGAATTTGGGTTGATATAAAATCCCTTTTCTCTCTCCTGAATCCTTTTTGGAATTATGGCCAAACAACAACCACTATGTTTCTTCTCTCTTAGAAACTCCTTAGAAGAACATAACATGATTTGAATGTCATTGCCATGCATATTCTTGCTATTACTGTCGTTTGGAACTTTGTTGTTACTATTGTCCATCCCCTTGTTGTTACTGTCCATCTTTTTTTCTAACATTGGTACCAACTTATAAGACTGACCATCCTTGACAAATTCATATGAATTATCTATGCCATCATGGAATACCTTTCTATCAAACATCCATGGCCTCCCAAGCAATACATGACATGCATCCATCTCTATCATGTCGCATAAAACTTGTTCGGTGAAACTTCCAATCTGGAAACTCAATAAACATTGTTTAGTCACAGTCGCCAGTTATCCCTTTTGCAACCATGAAACTCGGTATGGATTGGGATGTGGAATTATTTTCAATTTAAATTTGTCCATTACTTCAGTGGATACCAATTTTTTTGTACTCCCTCCATCTATGACCAGATGACAACGCTTATCGCGAATTTTACATTTAGTTTTGAACACTCTCTTTCTTTGTTCAGGTTTTTTTTATTTTCCTTGTCTCGGGCTTGAGTAATACTCTTCTCAACATTAGGTTTTATCCTTGTTCTTGCCGGATTACTTCCACATTCCTACCAGCAATTGTTGCATCATCTGCTTGGGTGACTTTCATCCTAGCTTCATTTATGCTTGTTGCTTTCTGCCTCTCTAGACATTCTGATGCTTTGTGACCCTCTACTCTATAATTATAACATGTAATTACATACTTACCGTGGCCAAAACCTCTACCTCTGCCAATGCTTCTTCCTCCTCTTGCATGTTTACTATTGGTCACCTCATCCTCCTTCTCATTTTCTTTAGTATCACTTTCTCTTCCTCTGCCTCTAGTTCATTTTCCCTTGAACTTATGCCATATTCTTCTGCTAATCTTTTCTTCCACTTTCAAAGCAACCTGGTAGGCTTCGTCTACGTTTCGAAAGTAATGTGTACTCATCTCATCCTGAGTCTGGTACTTCAGTCCATTTACATATCTTTCCACTCATATACTGCGGTTCTTTCATCCCTGACCTGAGTGACAACTTGAAGAATTCTTTCGTATATTCACGCACAGATATCTCTTTCTGCTTAAGATTTTGTACTTGTTTACACAAGTTTTGTTGGTAGTCAACAGGTAAAAATTTCTCTTTGATCTTACCAACCATATTCTTCCAAGTTTTAATATTCTCTAATCTATGATCTACTCGATCTTTTTGTAGCATATCCCACCAAAGTGAAACATGTCCTTTCAACTTTGTAATGGAAAAACGAACACGATTTGGATCTTGAACATTCTCATACTCGAAGTAGCTTTCGAGCTCTCCTATCCAATCTATAAGAATTCCAGCCTTCAAACTACCATCATAACACCAAACTTCAACCCTCGCACTACCTATGTTACTCAAGAAGGATATCAAACGCATCGTTGGGTCTCCTCCCTCAACATTTTGTTCAACTTCAATCTCTTCTTCAAATTCAGAATCTAACTCAGCTTCTCCACTTCTTCTATTCTCCAAATCTTATATTCTTCTTCTTAATTATTTGAGTTCCCTATTTCTCGCACCTCCTCGTGTTGCTCCTGCACTTCGCGATGGCATCCTTACGAGTTGTATTTTAGTCCTCACTTGGACCAACATTCACAAGTCTTACCTCTGGGCACTGTACTCACACAACTTAGGAACCTGAACCTACTTTGTTGCCACTTGATGCAACGCACATACCTGTAGCAATTCTAACTCTTACATGACTATGATTTGCTCTTAGAATGCACAATGCAACTCATATTCAAACACACAACAGACAATTCATTTGTTTTTGTTAAAACTAAAATAGAAGAATTTTAATTACAACCATGAGAACACAAACATGTTGTGAATCCTTGCTTTTATTATTGAATTCAAAATGCCCCTTATTACAATGTAATCGAGAAATACATCTTTTCTCACCAGACTAGAGTTGATTTACTCTGTTGTTCTTCTGCAGATTACACTGTCTCTTCTCGATCTCATTCTTGGTGGTCGTCTTGGTCGCTTCAAATTGACCTGGGAGAAACCTTCCTTTCTTCTAGCTGGAATCAACCCCGACATCTTTCTTCCTCCTCTTTTTATGTTGTTTTCATCAGTTGATTTGTTTCCCCTTCCGTTGGGAAGATGAATGGTCATGAATGTTCGTTGCCCAACCGTTTTCCAATTCAGTTTTGTTTCCTCTTCCTTCACCAATGATTTCCACTTGGAACTTAATCTTCATGGGCTACGTGGGTTGAGTTTGGAATCAAGACGTTGAGTAGAAGCATAAAAATCCCAGCACACATCATGTAGCGTGGAGTTGCAGCACCAATCCTATACCGTGGAGTTGCAGCGAGTTGCAACATTGTCAATTATAACAAGGAGTGACAACACGAGCTGCCGAGTAGAGTTGCAACCATCCTTATTCGTCCTAAATTAACTTGTACATAATTGAAATGTTTTTGGGTGATGTAGATTTCTCATAACCAAAGATTCTCATGCATCACTCTGTAACTACATTCAATGACTTTGCTATGTTGTAATTCAAATGTTTGTGTAAACTTGAGTAGTCTTCCTTAATTGTATGTATTTCTCTTTTGGGAGAGCACGTGCATGCATAAGAGCATGGAAAAAAGTGTTTGTGCACATATACCACACAAATATTACAATGGATGTCTACACATTCTTTATGAAAAGTAAATTTATTATTTCAATTGTCATAGGTTTCATTTAAGTTTTGATCTAAACTAGCTCATCACATTAAACTTTTATCAATCACGACATTGTGCATGTCTCGAGGTAGATGAAAAAATAGGTGAATCAAATAGACAAAAGAAATGAACATCCACAAAGCTTGGTAGACTGGTCATATTTCAAACAAAAACAAATATATAAATCCATGGCCAATTTTAGCAGAAATTATCGTCAATAGTTGCTTGTAAGTGGTCCAATCCACCAAACCCCGATTCGTACAAGGTTATTGATAAATTGGAAAATTCAATCAAAGAGGAAATTCAACTTCTCACACCTTGAACTTTTTTGTTTCGCCTTTGTAAAATATAGTCATAACAAGAGTCTATTGTAGCAATCATTGGATCAAGATGGGTTCAAACTTTGTCGGAAACCACATCGAGTGGGCTCTTGTGCATGGTTATATTAGTAATCTCTTTGGTCCCCAATCTCTAGCTCTCACAATAATCAACTTGGAATCTTCTTGCCAAGGATATACACTATTTATCATTGCTTCACCACTGACCACCTTTCCCATTACACAATCTTTTCAACCCACAATATCCGTTGCATGATTTGTCAATTTTCCTTCCAATCTAAACTAGTCGAAGCCCCTACCCTTTACCGACCCCTTGACCAAGACTTGCATGACAACCATCTTACCTACAAAGAAAACTTGTTAATGTACACTTCATTAGGTAATAATAGACACAATATGATATAGCATGCCACATCCATAATACCATTATCATGTTGTGTTAAGTGTGGCACACTCTACAATCATGTTGTGTCGCTGAAAACTAGTTGAAGTGCCCTCCCTTCATTGATCCCTAGACCAAAACATGCATGACAAGCATCTTAACCAACAAAGGAAATTCCCTAGACCCTTTTTTTTCCGAGAAAAAATGTATATTTGATATTTTTGAAATCAAAATAAGCATCGATCAGTTCTATATGAACCCCACTCTATAAGGAAATTATGTTACCTAAATCTCACTTGGATATTAATAAATGCAATAGAATATAGCATGACACATTTCTAATAGTATTGTCAACAACAAAAGCAACATGAAAGTATAAAAATTGGATGAGGTGGTCTAGTTTCCTAAATGCTAAGCTACAAACCCTTATGATTATAAATCCATTACCAAAACTTTATGATGTCAAAAAATTATATAACAACAACAATATGTTTTATGTTATCACCCAATTGCAATAATGAACTCAATTAACATCCATTTAAAATAAAGGAGTGCAAAGGCCATGCACAAAAATTAGGCTCTAGCATAAGGTGGTGCCCATAGTTATCCTAGGGCACACCAAGGGGTGCCCTTGTAATCAACAACACAACTGACATCCAACAAAACATAGGAAAGAACTAGATGTCCTTCAAGGGCACACAAACAATGCACTTGTTTGCTTAGGACTTCCTTGAGGTATGCACTAGACTTCAAGGACTTGCATATGATCACCTTATCTTTTAGGGGTTGATACAATTACTCTCACACCCAAGTGTCCTAAACCCAAACACCTTTGCTCAAAACTAACTCTCAATTAGCACCACAATAATAATTGGTTCTTGAGGTTGTTATGCCATTATAATTAAGCATTCAACCTTAGTTTTAACAACTTCATGGTCATGGATAACTAAAATGTGCTCCTGATATCAAGGAAACTCATAATTCATAGGTGTAAGCCATATAATCTTATCCATCCCCCAATAGACCTTAACTAAACCTTATCCATCATTCGGGGAAAATACTTAAGCTGGATATAATTCATCAAGCACATGCATTCATAATAATGTCCAAGCACAAAAGCATATGCATAATATGTAACAAGATTGTGGAATTGTTTGATTTCTTCATTACATATTCGGCACCACCACGAGAACAATAAACCCTACTTTCATCAAGCACTTTCAATGATAAAGTACTATAATTTATCTTAGATATGCAAAATATGCTTACAAAGTTGATATCTCTGTGAACCATTTTGGCATCTTTGGAACATTAGTTCTTCCCATAATGTCAAGAAATATTTCCCTTCAAATGCAAATCAAAAGCTGCTATAAATTTCAAGCATAAACTAACTGGAATCCATATTCATTCAAAGATGGGGATTCATTAATGGAAGGAAATATATGGCTTTACGCTTTATATCATTGATTTTTGCTCTCTTCATTATCTCATGTTATGTGTCATTTCAATTTTTTCTACTTGTCAATGTGTCTTGTCTCACTTTACATTAAGGTTTGTCCAAGTATTATTAAAAGAAATCTATGGTTAGCATCCTTGGGTCATTATTTTTTTTCCAAACGTTTCCCTTTAATGATTGAACATTGAATGGCCATTATTGTCTATAACATTACAGAGAAGCATTTCTTTTGCGAAATGTATAGCTTTGAAGAATATTAATAGAAAAATGTTTCCTGGATGACATTGAAAGAATAACTGGATCTACTCTACAGTCTGCTTGAAAAGCACATTTGGATATGTTTAAGATGTGTACATATTATGCTTGTCCTACCAAAGTTCCACCCTTGTTTTCATTTGGATTGTCACATAAGCAAACAGGATCAGCAAAAAGCCTGTGAACCAACTGTGTACTCCAAGTAGATTTCAATGATGAACTAGGGAATATAATTGTTGGAAGCCTCTGACTTTCCACAAGGTCAGGAAAGTCCACTATATAATGCAGTCCCCTACTTTCTTGTCTTGCTAGAGCACTACTAACCACTAGATTAGCACATGAAAATAGATTCCGCAATTCGCACACTTCAAGATTTACCATGTAGGGCCTCCACCCAAATCGAAATAGATGGTCTTCCCACTCGAATTCTAATTCTGCCAAAGACTTCTCAGCTATTTTAAGACAATCAATAGATCGAACAATTCCAACGTAGTCCCACATGGTCTTTTGTAACTTCATCCTTGTTGATGCTGTAATGAGCTTCACTTCATTGAGTTGCGAAACCCTAAGCACAGTAGGTACAACAGGGAAAGGCCATTCAACTGACTTGTCAATGTCAATTTTCGATCTTACTATGTAATCCAATGATGGTTCAACTGCTCTCTGTGCAAACACAAGTGCTTCAAGTAATGAGTTGCTTGCAAGCCTATTGGCACCATGAAGTCCTGTACAGGCAACTTCACCAGCTACATATAGACCCGTTATTATTGTCTCTCCATGAATTCTAGCTTGAACCCCACCACACATATAATGTGCAGCTGGAACTACAGGTATAGGACTTTCTGTTATGTCAAGGCCATACTTCAGACACTCAGCAGCAATATTTGGGAAATGATACAATATTTCCTCCTTGGGTTTGTGACTTATATCCAACAGAACATATCTCTCATTTCGTTTCTTTAATTGATCATCAATACTGCGTGCCACTACATCTCTAGGTGCAAGTTCTCCTCTGGCATCGTATTGTGGCATGAACCTTTCCATGGCTTGATTATAAAGAATACCACCATCCCCACGAACAGCTTCACTTATTAAAAATGCATTTTCTCGTGTATGAGGTTTAATTGGTAGACCTTCATCAGCTAATGCAGTTGGATGAAATTGTACAAACCTACAATTATAAGCAGAAACAATAAGCACATACAAATAGAATACAACCAACTAAATCAACAACGCCTATGCCATATCTAAGAATTAAACAAATAAGTAGAAACCACAACAATTGACTCCAATCTTACTCCATGTTTGAAATAACTGCAGATGCTCTATGTGCCATCGCAATACCATCACCAGTTGCAACCTGTTTAAAGGTCAGCAACTTCATTATAAGAATTAAAATGTCCATATTATAATCATGGGAAGACGCACATAAGATTTTCAAAAATCATAGATAGAATAACAACAACAAATACATGGTAATAAGTCAATGCAATGGCATGCTCATACATTAGGCATTTGTTCCACTCCTTCAATAGATTAGCTATTTAAAATGCAAATTTTGTAAGTAATGTTAAGGACTCAAGATCGATCTACTTTATCTACACTTATAACCAGATAGTATGATTTATATAATTTTATATTGCAAAGGACTAACATGATTCTTCATATATTTTTGCCAAATTTGGATCTGCATGGCATAAGACATAATATTCCGAATCCAATTCCTCC
>ML797135.1:359425-371311 GCA_009831015.1 Picea engelmannii
CATTTCGCAAGCAATCTTATGGTGGTGTGATTCATTTACAAGCAAGTTCTCATTTCAAGTCTCACAATCACATTTAAGGCAATTTAAGTTCTCATATATTTGGGTTTTTAAAGCAATCAACATTTCAAGGCAATATCTACATTATGACATCTTATGTGATTGGTCTAAAATCTATTTTCCCTTTTGTACACTTGTAATATCATCTAAAGGCGCTTATTCATGTTCATAAAGTTGTATGTATGATATATTTCATCATTTCATTTTGTGAATGTTTCATTTATCTAATTATCTCTTTCATGTGTATGGTATAATCATCTAAATTCATCTTGTTCATTGTAAGCTATTTTCCAAATACTTGGTTTGTATCTTTTCCATTTGTATATCTCAATTGTAACGTAACTCTTGTTGTATCCTATAGCATTATTTGTCTCTTGTATAAGTTGTATTTAATCCTTTTAAATTGTATAATCTAATTGACCCCTTGCCCAACCTTAGGCACTAGTCATAGTTGACTTAGGGAAAGGCTTGATTCTCATTCTAACATTTTTCATTTGCATTCTTGCTTGCCATATAGGCTAGCTTCCCCTCACGTTTAACAAACTAGAATTAACTCCTAGAATTCATCTAATAATTCACATAGTAACTAGGATCTACCCCCCTTGGCTTCCCTAGGAGTAAGCCTAGACGGAAGATGTTCAAGTCAAAGTGACAGCGTGGGATTTGAACCTAGGTATTGTGCCTCTAAGGACACACTAAGTGAGCAGGACTTAGCTCACGTTTGCAAGTGTGTATAAGGACGGAAACACTCCCCAAAATAAAAACTTTGATTAATGTGCTCCATTCCAAATCATTAACATTTTTTATTTATGTGCTCCAATTCCAAATCATAAACATATTTCAAACAGTTTCTTAGGGAATTATCATAGACAAAATTGGCAAGCTAAAAGAAACTTCTAACAATGCCAAGAATGAAATCAAATGCTAGTCTTATTAATATCCACTAAAAACCAAACTAGGTCAAAGGGACTAGAAAATACAACCATCACAAGAAGCCCATTCAAAAGCAGCGGGGTTCAAGGGCCCTTTAAGATGAGAAATAGGAGACTTGTATTAAGATCCTTAGAATGAACACACATTAAGATCGGTGCCCTTTATTTATGGGTCAACCTCTTACATAACTAATGAAATAATTATTCATTAACTTACAACGTAAATATTATTATGATCACTAATATGTGTCAGTGTAAAAACTAACATATTACTAACATAAAATGTCAGCATGAGCTCATTATTTCCTCCTTAATTGAGAAGAAATTATCCCCAATTTCTATTGCAGTTAGGGAGATGCTTGCTCAAATGAAGCCTAGGAGATCGACTTAGCTTCCAAAGGGAAGCTTCCCTTCTTGCCAACCACCTATATGACAGTTTTCTTTCTCCTAGTCATTCATACCTGATGTCAATAAGTGTCTTTACTAGAAATGGACGCTGAAAGCTGGGAAGTTTCATGTAGATGTATGATTTGAATCTCTTCATCCAAGTGTGTGGCTTTGTAATATCTTGATTTTGGCCTTCTGGAATTACGTGATCAGATTATATGTATGTATGTATGTATGCTGGCATGGCCATCTTCCTTGGGTATCTAGCTATGCAGGCTAAGTAAATAAGAAATCCCGATAGTATTACTATTGTCATGTAAAAGTCTCGAGTGGGAGCTAAAGGCTAAGGCCCCACTAGATAGCATAGATTTAATGTTTATACGCTTTACCAAGCTGAAAGCAATGAGGCATTTCTTTCATGAAAAGATATCATAATAAAATAAATGTCCATAAGAATGACTGCTAGGAGTAGAGGGGGATATGATGCAACAAGAGGGAAAAGAGAGAGGGTTCTCCTTTTGGGAATTAAATGATGCCAATCATCATTGCTGATATCTCCAGCCATATTTGAAAACATTTGGAATTCCTTCCATTTTTTCCATATATTCTTGGTTGTTCCTTGTCCTTTTAAGACTAAGATATGGCAATTGTATTCTCTCTTGTCTCAACTACCATTGGAACCTATGTCACATGGTTCGGGTTCGAATTCGAGTTCAGCAACGATTAGGTTCGATTCGGGTTCGAATTTTCCAATAAGGTTCGGATGAGGTCCAACTTTAGATTCCGCTATATATATTGAACCCTAATCGAACCTCATCCCAAACCTTAATAAAATTCTCCTTCAAATTCGTTCTAAGGTTCGAATTTGGGCACCGGTTCGAATTCGGGCACCAGTTCGAGTTCGTTCAGGGTCGACAAACCTCAAATTTATTTTGAAGTACGCCGAATTTCGAACCTCAAGCTTATGTTCGACGAACACTGTGACTTAGATTGGAATTGATTTTTCCATGCTATCAAATGCTTATACGAACAAATTGTTTTTCATGAGCTTTAAGCTTTTGAAAGAAAGACTATATCCATCATAAGCTCAAGTCCATATTGGTTCTTAGATTTTGGAAGCCAAGGTATTACTTGAACTTGCTAGTGGATAATGTATACCCTAACTGAGGGGTCTGATAGGATGCACTTTTGTATCAAATCTTTGATCCAAAATGGATCCTCGAAGACTCAATATGGCAGAGGTTATTTATTTGGTTATTTTGTGTTTAAGAATAGTAGTGGATTTCCATGCTTAAAGCTTGTTTTTCATGACTTGAAAGAAACTTATTATTCCTTGAGAGAAGCTCTTTTATGCCTTTGAAAGAATTAGATAAAGAAAAGAACACTTGCACGAAAGGATATTATTATCTCTATTGCTCCTACTCAGGATAATAATTATGTTAGTATTGAATGTGCTAACCAATTAGTGATTCCTGAGTCAAATATTATTGAAACGATAGACTCAATGGGTGAAAAACAATATGACATAAGCAATTTACAACTTAGCATTGGAGACTATACTTTTGTATCACAATTCGTTGTTAAATCTTTATTTCGTGATGATAGTGACATAATTCTAGGTTCATCCTAGATGGAAGCACTAGGATCCTTCATCCTAAACATGAAGTAGTTTTTGACATTTTCAAATAAAAAGAAAAAGATAATGTTACAAGACCCTACATTGGAGTCAGATACAGTAACGTCAGAAGACTTTAAAGATATCACTAAGATAATACTTCAAGAAATAAAAAATCAATGCAAAATATCCAAAAAGAAATTGATAAAATTATCACGGACAAAAACGAAGAAATTTCTCACCTCAAGAATCATATTCAGAACTTAATCGCCCAAATTAAGAAGTTAAAAGGTGAGAAGAATTCGCAAACAAAAACGTTAAAGCAACTTACCARCAAGAATTCGCTAATTGATAAGGAAACARTGATTGATCCCATCGAAATAAAGAAATCATCAGTCGTAAAGATCCAAGTTGCAGAGAAAGAAACAAAAACAAGTTCATTTGAAGTCGAGACTGTTGAGATTTGGGTACCTTGGAAAGTGGTCCCCTTGTGTTTGTGAGTCTCTAAACACAAAGGGGGAGACTATTACCCTTATTACTTTACTTTATGTTCTAATTTCACGTTGACTTAGGAGTTTAAGTCAAAAGTGAAATATGTCACTTAAGTTATTAAAGTGACATTTAATTCACTTTGTGAGTGAGTTAAAGGACATGAGGCAAACTAAGGAAAGTGGGTTTCCTAAGTGAGATTTTTGGATTAAATCTCACCCATTGATTAGACATGGCTATATTGGATCTAGACCATTGATCTTTTACTGTTTGGCCAAAGAGAGGCTAAAGGAGGGAAAAGGGTAAGGAATAGCCTCATTCTTCACTTCATATATTTGAGAGGAGAGGAGGAGAAGGCAGAAGCCCTTGGGCGCTATTCTTGAGGAGGAGAGGGCGCATGAGGTCAAGGGTTGAGGAGAAGCCATATCTTGGTGCTAGCTTGCATGGAGAGTCTACCATGGAGGTATGGGCTACATCTTGAGTAGGGGTGCATTCATCTTGTAGAGGGGCGCATTAGCTTGTGGAGGGGTGCATCCTTGAGAGGAGAGGCGCATCAAGCTAAAGGATAGGTGCACCTTGTAGAGGAGACTTTCTTTTTGAGGAGAGGCACACTCTAGAGGAGTGGAGGGCGCAAGGAAAGTGAGGGTGCACTCTATTGTGAGGTTTTTGCTAGAGGAGGGGCACACTTAGGCTTAGTGTGCACCTAGCCTTGGAGGGAGGCATTCTTGAGAGGAGGGCGCAACACCAAGGGCAAGGAAAAGGAAAGGCAAGGTTCAAGGTTCAAGAAAAGGGCAAAGGAAAGGCAAGGCACAAGGAAAGAGGGCCAAGAGTTAGCAAAGGAAGAAGGGCGCACCAAGGAAAAAGGCGCCTAGCTTCAAAGGGCTAGCAAGCACATCTTCAAGAGACTCCAAAGCATCCGAGAGGGGTTGCTATTGTATCAGGTTCACTTGTATATGTTTTCCTTGTGCATTTTTCTTTGAGATCCTCTATATACATCTATCTCCAAACGGGTTTTACCTGGGGGGGTTTTATCCAGGGTCATGTTGACCAAAAATACATGTGTCCAATTTCATGTGTAGATGTGTAGATCGGCATTTAGAGTTGTAAAGATCGTGAGAAGTGTTATTTTTTTTTAGTATATTACATGTGCTAACATTGGGTTATGAAAACAGGGCACCTCAAAACAATACTTAACCAATAAAACTTGTGAGCTAAAAGTACTTGACTGTTTGTTGTCCTAAAACAGAAGCAGGACAGTTTTGAAGACTAAACTTAGAGCCAAACTCAAGGTCAAAGACAGACCTTAGTTGGCGGCCTCATAGTACCTAAGTTTTCTTCATGGCATCAGAACCCTTGGTGGCAAAGACTTGTTGATTTCTAGAACGTCAGATGTTGGACTACATAAGATAGAAGCTCGAAGTGTACTCACTAACAGAAGTTCATCAATTAATGAGGAAGATACAATACCCGCAGTAAATCGAGGAAAAATTGCACATACGATAAAGGAAAATCAGGCTACACGAGCTCCGTATCGACATCCAAATCATAAGAGAAAATACCTTAACTAGACAGAGTATCAATATCATTTAGGATGAAAACAACAGACTTATTTTCCAAAATAGATTGATACCAACGCATCTAAATTTCATAATATCAGTTCATTGTGGAAGTGCAACATTCCGCAAAAGATTGAGTTAGGATGGTCAGATCCTTTTTCGATTCGACAATTTTGCTCAACACTCAGAGGTTCATATCATCAACTACAACAACTCCCAGAACAGTGAAGGATGAGAAGAAATTACATGCCAAAGAAAAAGTCATCAAGCCTTTTCATCAATATGCTTTGAGGACAAAGCATTTTTAAGGGGAAGGCAATGTTATGAACACAATATATAATAATAAATGTAAATACATTATAAAATATAAATAATAATAAATAATCAATAGTTAATGATTAATAATGAAGAGACACCTTCCTAATGAAAGGTTACGTCTCTTCATGAAAGGGCACCCCTGCATGGGTATATAAGGCCCTCATTCTCATTGTACTCAGCATCAATCTCATTCTTATACATTATTATTTAATATATTATTGTCCTATATGGATATCTTTATATTCCAAGTATTTTGGATATTTTCATAGTGAACCGAGTTGGTTGTGACAAACAAACATGTTTGACAATTATAAGAATGTCCAATTTAAGTAGGATAGAATAAGGTAATCCATTTAGGATGAAATAATATTATATTTGAGTAAAATGTATATGAATGAGATATGATTGATTACAATGACAATGAGGGCCATATAACCTAGGGTGACCCTTCATAAGAGACTTCATATGTCATGTCTCTTCATAATCAATTATTAATTATTAGTTATTTATATTTATTAGGGTTTACATATTTTATATATTTATGTTTGTTACATTGCCTTCCCCTTTAGAAATGCTTTGTCCTTAAAGCATGTTTATGGAGAGGCTTATGTCTTCATTCTGGATCGCAATGTCTTTGCACAAGTCTCTGTTTTTTGTGTTGTTAGGATTGACGATACCAGACAATATGAGTGACGAAGAGTTGAGTAGAACTATCGAATTGTGAAAGGGTTAGACCATCCTAATTCAATCTTTTGCGCAATGTTGCACTTCCATGATGAATGGTTATCATGAGACTTAATTGTGCTGGCATCAATATTTTTCGGACGATAAGTTAGTCGTTCTTGTCCTGAAGGAAATTGATATTCTAACTAGTTAAGATATCTACTCTTATGATTTGGATGTCAATAAAAAGTTCTTATAACATGATTTTTCCTTATCATACTTGTGGCGTTTTCTTGGTTTAATTTTGTTATATGATTTTCTTCATGCACCGATGTTTCCTTGTTAATGGCTGAATTTCGATTAGTAAGTACAATTGGAGCATCCATCGTTTGTACTCCAACATCTAACGTTGTCTTTTTTTCAGTTGATTTTGCAGCTTCTTGAACTATACTTTCTTCATTCCCTGATTTGTCGATATCTTTAATGTCTAGATTTTCAAGTTTCTCTTCTTTCAACTTTTTGACTTTTTCTAGTAGCTCCTGATTAAGGTTCTTCAAACGAGAATTTTCTTCTTCTTTCTCTGAGAAGTTCTTCTTGAATTCTCTTTCGAGATCCTAATTTTCTTGTTCTATTTTTTTTCCATATTGCTTTGTACCCTTAGCCTTCTTGATTTGTGCGAGTAATTTTTTATTATGGTCTTTTAAGCAAGAAGTTTCTTCCTTTTGGTCTTTGATAATTTTGTCAAATTCTTTTTGTATTTTTTATATTGATTTTATATTTTCTTGACGTATTACTTTTGAAAAATCTTCTAGTGTTACTAAGTCTGGTTCCAATGTAGTGTCTTGGAATGTAACCATCTTATCATTATAGGGAAATGTCACAAACTTTTTCCCCATGTTTAAGATTAAGGTACCTAGATTTTTAAACCAGGGTAACCCGATTACAATATATAATAATAAATATAAATACATTATAAAATATAAATAATAATAAATAATCAATAGTTAATGATTAATAATGAAGAGACACCTTCTTTATGAAAGGTTACGTCTCTTCATTATTAATCATTAACTATTGATTATTTAGTATTATTTATATTTTATAATGTATTTACATTTATTATTATATATTGTGTTCATAACATTGAACTCCACTACAAATCCCTTATCCTCCATAACCGACACTGAAAGCAAGTTCTTCCTGAGACCCGCTACAAATAAGACATCATCAAAACCTAAAGAATTACCTAACTCGAGTTGAAACGGAATAGTACCAACTTCTACTACATGGTACTTGGCATCGTCACCAAGTTCAACCTGTACTCCTAAGTCCTGCTTATTCAGAGTAGAAAACAATTGTTGGGATGATGTCATATGTCGAGATGCCCCACTGTCCACATACCATGCATTCCTCAGAACCGTCCCAATATAAAGGAAAGATACCATTGAGAAATCCTTTTTGAACTTGACAACAAACTCGTTCACCTAAGTTTCTATAGAGGTTGCTATCTACTTCTGCCACTGCTCCCCTTTACCCTTCTTCTTCTTTGGATACTTTGATGCATAATGATCATGCTTATGACAACTAAAGCACTTGATTTTACTCAAGTCCTTCTTTCCTAGCTATGAGGTTGACTCCTCACTCTTTCCCTTACCCTTGTTGGGTTTTTTACCTCTTCCCTTATTTGACTGACCAAATAGAGCTAGGTTCTCTTTACCATCCTTCTTGATGGCCTTTGACTCCATCTAAGTCTCCTCCTGGATAAAATCATCCCAAAGCTTCTCAAAGTGAGGGAGGTTTTCCTAAGCACAAATACCATTGACAAATGATTCCCATGAAGCTAGGAATCCATTCAGTGCCATGTTCACTAGCTCTGCATCTTCAAACTTCTCCCTAAGCTGCAAGTTGATCACAAAATTGTGTGACCTTCATAAGGTAACTGGCAACTGAGTCTGATTTGGTCATCACTATGGATCTAAGTTTGTTCCGCAATATCATCTTCCTATTTATGTTTTGACTCTGGTAGAGACTAACCAGGGCATCAAATATCTCCTTTGTTGTCTTCTTCTTGGATACATGAGGGATTGAATGATCCTTTATTGCATCCAAGATCATCTGCTTAGCCTTCACTTCCCTCTTGTTGTGAGCTACCAACTACTACGGATTTGTAGACTTATTATAGCATCTAATACCATAAGATAATTGAAACAACTTAACACTTAACGATTTAGTTCTTCATTATACATAGCATATATAAATGCTAACTTAAGTCTTATTCCACTAAGACTAGGTACTTGATAAACCTATATATATAATTGTTTTACTAGTAAGGACAATGTTTCATAATCTACTTGTTTATATATAAAGTCGTAGCTATTGTGATCATGACCAAATTCCATGTATAGGGGTCACAAAAAGTGATTGTTTAATTGTTATAACACCCTACAGTTATATGTTCTATATTCATTGTTTAAGGATTGTTACGATAACACTCTAGTCATAACTTTACCATATACAATACATTGTATTCGAGCATGCATTTTGTATTACGTATCCATGGTAAGGTAAGAACTTATATAAAACGTTTTTCATTGAACAAATGTATTCTTGTCATCCCGATGTATATTACGTGGCATACAAAAGGACGTCTCTTACTTAACAGGATTTATTATGGAGTTTTACGAGGGATTTAGTCTCATGTTACAGTACAGTTGCTTATTGAAAATCTTGTTGGCTTTTACTTCGTTAATCAGAGCGTAATACGAAGCATTTACCATGCATCGTTTCTACATGCACCACCTGTATGGTTTACCATCTCGAGGAGATTTCAATGGAATCTGTCCTAAGGGAGCATACGTGTTGTGTGTTTACGCTCATAGGTGTTAGGGTTTCTTGTCGAGTCCTTAACCATTCCGACCCCTCTCGAACTTGGCTCATTTTGCATCATTTCATTTCTTCATTCTCAGCTCTGCATTCATCTTGAGAGATTTTTCGAGAGTTTTGATAGTTTAACTAAACCCCTTCGTTCCTGGAGACTTTTACAAGTTGCAGTAGTGAAATTTTAACTGCCCAGAGCCCATTTTGTTCACCGCAAGGATTAAAAGAATAATCGGGGTGTTCACAGCGTTCCTTGTTTGTGGATGGTTGGTTTTCATTGACTTCAAAGGTGGTGTCCCTAAATGGTAAGAGCTTTATTAAATCTCTTTTACTCTTTCCAACTTCCTGTGTAACTAGGAAACTTGAGTTTATAGCTTATTATCCTTGTAACAATTTCTGAACAATTTAAGATGTTAATTTACAATCGTTGTTTATACGTTATTCCACCGGTTATGATAAATGCGTCTATGTATGGTTTACCTTGGCGGACTTCTTTTTATCATGTTTTATATCTACCGTGTTAACGTCGTGATATTAAAATGTATTTTGGTCCTGGTGTGTCTCGATTCGGATTAGCCTATGGTCTGAAGAGTTTTTACTTGGATTTTTTAGGCTTATCAACCGAACCCAGAATTTTATGAACTCTGTGATCCGAGTTTGCCTTAACGGGATTTAATATTACATAGGGTTTATATATTTCATTTTGACTTCTACTGTTTCCAGTCTATGATTAAAACATTCCAAATCGTTTTACTTGTCCTTAACATAGTTAGGACTTCTGTTGAAAATGTTTGAACATGTGCGGTAATTCGCATAGAGTATAGTAATGTTCCTTTGATTATTTTTTGTAGGTGCACAATGAATTGAATCTTTGTTAAAAGCTTTTACTTGGGTATTTAACTAATGATGGGCCCTATTCGTTATTGTGAGGGGTACTCATCAATTGTCCCACAACCCTCAACATTCGGATGTTGTTCATTGGCGACGGAAGGAGATACGAGAAGCGCTTTGTACTTCCATGGTAAGTTTGTTTTCGTTTGTATATGTAATTCAAATTTTTTTTGACTATTTGAACTCGTACAACATCCTAACTTATTTCACTACTACTCTGTAGGTGTCGAGGAGGTTGGTACCATGGATTCTAGGAATACCCTCGCTTGGAGAAGGTATTCGGGTTCCATCACTAATTATATTCAAAGCATGATATCACAATATATGACTGCTCTGTTTGTACACTCTGTTGAGCTAGTCGACCGACTATATATATATATATATATATATATATATATATTCTTTTAAAGTCTCATGGCTTTAGCACTGTTGTCTACGTTTTTACTGTTCTATAACTTTATTGAACTATGTTTACTTAGTACAGATTCCTTTTTTGGATACACACAATCTTCGTTTTTATGGTTTTGTATCTTTGTTAAACTTTGTTTCCTTAATACAGATTTCTTATTTGGATACTTTTCCTGATTTAATAACTAGATTTTCTCATGATTTTTATTGGGTTTGTTACTGGGAATACGACTCTATTCGTAGATCTAGCAAAAGAATGACTATCGTTTTTCTTTCAATAATATTTCTGTATGAAACTATTGTATGCATTTATTTTCTCATAAAAGCACTTAGATCTAATATTGTTATGACTTATTTACGCTTTAAAAATACTTCATAACCAATAATCTTGATCACAATAACACATAGAAATACACAGTAAACATTCAGATCAGCATATTCATAAATAAGAAGTCAAACCTGGAACTTGGGGAAACCACACGTTGAAGACTTTGTTCCTCCCAACCGTAGACTAGAGTCTTTGTCAACCTCTGTCACCCCCGAGCTGAGTTCGGAATCCAAGGGGTTGCCTATGTG
This sequence comes from Picea engelmannii, assembly GCA_009831015.1. Lineage (NCBI taxonomy): Eukaryota > Viridiplantae > Streptophyta > Pinopsida > Pinales > Pinaceae > Picea > Picea engelmannii. The sequence goes on from ML797135.1 coordinate 370,195, forward strand.
GCCTCTTGCAGAATTCTGAGTACCAACTTGTTGTGTGTAATAATAGAATTTCTTTTTGTCAAGTCAAAATCAGTGCGTAGCCTACCAGAGCTATCAGATTGCATCCTAGAACTGGCATCCCATTCCCTTGTCATGAATTCTTTTTGTTTTTACTAGGACTTGTGACACTTGTCTTGAGCCTCTTGCTCACTGACCACCTGTCAGATTCAATTTTACACATGTTCACAGGTTCTCCTATGAATCTGGAATGTGTCTTTTTGTAGTTGAGTTAACTCCACAGCTTGTCTCAGTCTGCTGCCACTTCACCAACCCCTTTGGATTCCTAACTCCCTCTTTAAAAACTACTTCAACGTGTGCCCCTTTTTCCATATATGTTTTATTTTCATAAAATAATAAAGTTTTACATTTCGGGTCAATCGACCAAAGCGTCTTTTGGAAAAATAATTAAAATTCTAAAAATAAAAACAATAATAATAATTGTCAAAGTTTCGAGTCGTGGGGTATCACATACACCCCCCTTAGAACTTACCACTGTCCTCGGTGTTAACTAGTTTCCATCAGCACTGTTTTGGAATAGAAATGGATATGCTTCCTGCATATTGCCTTCCATTTCCCAAGTAGCCTCTTCTAGACTAAAGTGCTTCCATTGCACCTTTACCTATCCTACGGCTCGATTCTGGAGTGTAAGTTCCCTCTTGTCAAGAATATGATCCCTCTCTACTGGAAACTCGCCCACGGGTTCCACCTGTATCATTTTCCAATCAACAATGTGAGTAGGGTCATGTATATACTTTTTCAGTAATGAAACATGAAACACATCATGTACTTTTACAGTAGCTGGAAGTGCAAGTTGATAAGCTACAGGTCCTATTCGAGCAAGTATCTCAAATGGACCACAATATCTAGGTGCTAACTTAGTATACCTGCCCAGCCGTAAAGAACTCTTTTTAGGTTTAACTCTAATATACACATGATCTCGCCCAAAGGGGTTGGATCCAATGGTGGAAAGCGAGGAGTTTTTCACCGTTGGGCAAGGTTCAATTCTCGTGAGGGCTTTACCTGGAGCCATGGGGACACCTTGAGGTAGTGGTCGAACGTGTGGTTGCACCCAGAGATA
>ML797135.1:406968-417215 GCA_009831015.1 Picea engelmannii
CATTAGTTTAACTTGGAGACCCAAGCAAAGTATTTTGCTTGGGAAGGATTGGTAGTAGTATTGCTATTAGTTTTGTGATTGTTTCTTTCAAGTTTGGAAAGTATTTTGCAATCTTATTAGATGCACTCACCTCCTTGTTGTATTGAGTAGCAAGTATATACTCATTTGTAGGTCACCAAAGGCTTGGAGGAGTGAATTTCAGATCTGGAAATTCACTCATTCAACCATCCAAGGCTTCTAATATTTTTTTGTTCTCATTTTCATCCTTTCCTCTTGCTTTCAAGCATTTCTTTGGTCTGAAATAGTCATTTAAACTTCACTTCTGTATTCAAAATTTTACCTTTTAATTTTTGTTTTATGTACTAACAGAAATTAATCATTTCTAAGTGTTTTGTAGCATTTTTCAGCAAGCATAGCTTGCTATTTTATGCAGGTTCTCGCTAGGTTAAAGGGAGGTGTTGTTTGTTTTTGGCCCCAAAACACTCAAATAAGCCTCCAAGAGTTTGGGTACCAAAATCTCTTCCATTTCTCATCTTCTTTTTCATTGTAAGAAGCCCAAGAGAGTCTATTGGGCTTGCATTCTCACTTTAAGTTCCAAAAATATAACATTGAAATTTAGATTTAGTTTGTCCACACCTTGCATAGTGATTGGTCTTGCCATCCATGCAAAATCGTGAAGGCTAAATTAGATTTTAATTTTTTGTTTTACATATTATTGTTTGCCCCACTTCTCCCATAAAGAGAAGGTTGTGTGGCTAGTATAATTCTTTCATTTAAGTTATTTTTATTTCACACACCTTGGCACAAAATCGGTAGGTTTGTCCTCCACATTGTGCCATTGTTGTGAGGTTTCCAAGTTATCTTTTTTTTCCCACCTTTGCCCTTAAGGAAAAGTTGTGTGGCTAGTCATTGTTGTTATTCTTTTCCACGTTATTTCATTCAAGTTTATTAATTTTCGCCCACACCTTGCATTGTGTTTGGCTTTGCCAACCTTGCAAAATCGTGAAGGCTAGTATATAGTTTATTTCATTGCAAAGTAATTGAATTTGTGCCCCGTATTCCCTCCCCTTGCCACTTTGTGGATCTTGGGTAACTAAGAAAGGGCAAAAGGACCGTGTGGCTAGATTAATTAGGCACTCAATCCACTTATTGTTTCAACCACCAAAACAGGGTGACTTGGGAGGCTAGAAGAGGTTGAATCCGGGGACAATTTCACGACACTACGTGTTCCTCTTGTTGAGCGCCCAAGCATTCTGGATTTGACCTGTGGAGCTAGAGAAGAACCTTGTTTGTTCTTCTTCTTGAGTGCCCAGCACTTCCTTTGGTTGAAGGGATAGGGATTTGGGATAGTCACATAGCTTAGGACTACAACAATTCACATCCAGTCCCTTAAGCTCAAGAGAGACCTAAAACTTATTAAAATCAACCAACACAACATTCACAACATTGCATTTCAAGTTTAGCTATTCACTTTCAAAGCAATCTTACTTTCCAAGTTGTGCAATTTTATTTTCCAAACAATCTTTTATTTAAAGCTATTTACTTTTCAACAAATTCTTTCATTGTCGATACTTACATGTATTAAAGCATCTTTATTTTTGGTTATAAGTATTCTTTATTTATTTGGAGATAACTGTCTAAAGTTAAAAGATCATTTCATTGTTTAATTCATTGTGTAAATATTTCATGTTTTATTTCATGTTGTAGATATATCTTTAATTGCATAAGTGAACTTTGGGTATATTTGGGCACTAGTCTTTTTATTGTGTTGTAGAAGAAAAAGTTTTCCTATCATTGAAGGAATTGCATTTGCATTGTTTGCTCGTCATTGGGTTGGGTCTCCCTAACTAAAAACCAAATTAACTCCTAGATCATTAATTAAAACTTAACATAGTTAAGTAGGGTCTACCCCTTTGGCTTCCCTAGGAGTGAGCCTAGACGGAATAGGTCTAGATCGAGGTGACAGTGAGTCTGGACTTAGGCTTGTGCCTCCAAGGACACACCAAGTGGGTTGGAGACTTTTCCATGCTTGTAGGTGTGTATAAAGACAGTAACATCTTTGGCGCCGTTGTCAGGGATAAGTCTCTTATCCTTGGTTAATCAACTAAATCTAATTAATTCTTTAAAAAACTAAGTAATAAACTTTTCCCTTATTATTTTTTTTTTTTAAACTTGATTGTGTTATTTGCCATTGCTTAGTCTCCAAGTGGCGACTCCACTTAATCATTCCTTGAGGCATCCTACCAGGAGCAACCCGCAAGGGTGGGTTAATTATTTTCCTGAACATGAAAGGGTGTATAGGAGGAGAATAAACAAACTAGCTCCTCGTAGGTTCCTTGAAAGTCTTGGAGAAAAAGAAATCTCTGATATACATCTCTTTTTTGCACATAATAATCCTACAACTACTAATCCTTAATAATTTTTGGGTCCCAGTCCGTTCCTGTAAACCTTTTTTTTTCTTTTTCTTTTTCTTTTCTCATGAGTCTACTTTTGGAGGATTTTTTTAATCCCATTGATTTTTCAAGAATAATTGGTTATCCTCATGAACTTCCTGAAGCAGCTATTGAAAACTTGTCTGATTTTCGTAATAATGATGATGCTAACTCTCACATCAAAGCCTTTTGGTGGTGTATTAGTAAATGGTGTGGTCCACATATTCATTCGGATGCTCTAATGAAATTGTTTGCCTTGACTTTTGTTGAGGAAGATGCTTATGATTGGTTTCATGATTCGGATGATTATGAGTTCGAGACCATACAGGTTTGATACATGCCTTTTTAGAGAGATGGGGGGATGAACAGGAAGATTGTCTTTGACTAGATGCTTCAGCAGCTCCTGACAAGAAATTGATAGAGGATATTAAAACCACAGAATTCATTGGTATAAATCAGTTGAGAGTCTTGAAATCTCACCTTGCTAGTACAAGTAATTACATTGGATATTCAGATCTTATAGAACTAGAGCTTCACAATGAACAAGAAAGGGAATTTCACCTTGAAATTCTGGATGAGCCCATAAATGAGTCATTGATTGATCAAGGGGAAATCGAGTTTGAAGTTGTTGAATATCCAAATAATTCACATCCCCACCCGCCTCCCGAAGAACCCATCTCTTCGGAAAAGATCCTCGACAACCTTGATGGAAACAATGAAGAAATATCCTTGACAATCCAACTTCCAACCTCTCACCCATCAAATGATTCAATATAAGTTAGTGGGAACATGGAAGGCAATCGTAGTTTACAAATTCCAAATCATTACGAACAGTGGTTGGCCTTCCACCATGTTAATCATATGCAAAAATTTACAAAAAATTTACAAAGTTGGCCAGACTTCAAAGTTTGGTTGAAAAGAGGAAAAAGCATGTTGCTTGGGTGGTATATTCTCAAGAAAACCTCCAAGTTGATAAAACTTGGAAAAGGATCTTCAACGAGTCACCCGGGACAGGGACTTTTCAGACACCTGGGGTCTTACCTCATACATGTTGTGGTCGGTCTGCATTCTTTCCACCTTAGCCACTTGGATGGTGAGCCCGTGAACATCCCAAGGAATGGGCAAAAATCAAGCTATTTTTCAAATGATGAGCAACTTGGTCTCCAGAGGGGCACCCTTTGTAACATATCTCTAACCTTTTTCCTTTGATTCTTTCAGTTTTGTTATTATTTCATTTATGTATATATTTCATTGTATAGTCATTTTGTGTATGTGATTATTGTCAATATCATTTCATTTATTTATGGTTTATTCTTTTTACACATGTACTTTTGTTGGGTATTGGTGAACACTCTGTTTTGCAAATTCTGAGGTTCTCACATTCTCTCCTTCCAAAAAGATCGAACATACGTCCCCATGTGGAGCCAGATGTTGACCACCTATTTCAACTAGGTGTCAATGTCATGTACCATGAAGATATGTACCTTGTGGTACAACATATTTAAATACTTATGGCTCAGCAGGGCAATTTTGCCCCCAACACTTTTTTCTATGTACTCGGAATGTACGCTCCCCTATGTGGGATAATAATGTAATATGTTAGCATGGGTCAATTTTTAATTAGTTGCCTAGGAATTTATTATTAGGGAAGTTCTTTCATCGAGTGTTTTTTTTTTTCCTCAGGTAATTAGTCTTGCTTACCGACAATTTTAATTATCCTTGAGTTTTTCACTCAAATTATCCTCCAAAGTGGTGAAAGGCGTTCTAATGATCGAGCCCAATGGATGGCTAAGGTTTAGAAATGTTGTAAATGACCATGATAGACATGTCCTAGAGTCTTACGAAATTCCTTTAAGTTTTGATAGGATTTTTTTTTTTAATTAAAATTTTCCGTTTATTGGAAATTTTAATTTTTTTGATGAAAAATGTAAAAATTTGGTCCTTGGGGATTTTGTATAGAGGTATGGGTACTCAAATCAAATGGCTTATGACCCCCTACACCCTTGGACCAAGTTTCAGCTCAATTGGACAAGTTTTGCTAAGTCAATGTCCATGAAGAGTCCAAGTCAGTAAAAAATCAGCAAATAATTAGCTAAATTAAAAATGTCAAATTTTGCCAAAAGTTGTAAAACATGAGAAAAGGGGGAAAATTTGTTTCCTAAGTCATTTATATGTAATAAGGGGTCAAATAAATCAAATTCTCCCTTTCCCACCCCCCATACAACCTAACTTTAGAGAGGGGGGCGAATTTGTCTCTTGTGGGGCTCACCATCTCCATTGGATTGGCTATTTGGTGATTGGGACCACGTGGGGGGGCCATTCCACACCTTGGGTGACCCCTTGGGACTTTAGAGAGAGTTTTAAACTTAAGATAGGGGGTTTATTCCCTCATTTTTGAGTTTCCTCTTCTAATGGGAGTTCCCCTCTCTCATGGTGCCCCCCCTTTGAGTGAGCCTCCCTCTTGCATGAATGTCACTTGAAGAGCATGCAAGGGGGGTCTCTCTTGCTTCTCTCCCTTAAAACAAAGGCTCCTCTCCTCCTTTTAGGATCTATTCTCAGAGAAAGTCTATGCTGCCCAAATTTCTTCCATTCTCTTCTTTCTCTCTCCCATTCCCTCATTGTAAATCTTGTTGCAAGTATTTGCAGCAACATTTTGTGAATAATAAAAGAAGCTTTGGAGGATTTCTTGTGTGCATCGGTAGTCTTCTTGGTGTTGTTCATGGTGTTCTTGTGAGGTGACATTGCTGCATTTTAATTCTTGTATTTCTTGCTTTCATTAGTTTAACTTGGAGACCCAAGTAAAGTATTTTGCTTGGGAAGGATTGGTAGTAGTATTGTTATTAGTTTTGTGATTGTTTCTTTCAAGTTTGGAAAGTATTTTGCAATCTTATTAGATGCACTCACCTCCTTGTTGTATTGTGTAGCAAGTATATACTCATTTGTAGGTCACCAAAGGCTTGGAGGAGTGAATTTCAGATCTGAAAATTCACTCATTCAACCATCTAAGGCTTTTAATAATTTTTTTATTCTCATTTTCATCATTTCCTCTTACTTTCAAACATTTATTTGGTCTGAAATAATCATTTAAACTTCACTTCTATATTCAGAATTTTACCTTTTAATTTCTATTTTATGTACTAACAGAAATTAATCATTTCTAAGTGTTTTGTAGCATTTTCCAGCAAGCATAGTTTGTTGTTTTATGCAGGTTCTCGCCAGGTTAAGGGGAGGTGTGGCTCGTTTTTTTCCCCAAAACACTCAAGGAAGCCTCCACGAGTTTGGGTACCAAAATCTCTTCCATTTCTCATCTTAAGCAGCCCAAGAGAGTCTCTTGGGCTTGCATTCTCACTTTAAGTTCCAAAAATCTGATATTGTAATTTAGCTTTAGTTTGCCCACACCTTGCATAGTGATTGGTCTTTCCATCCATGCAAAATCATGAAGGCTAGATTAGATTTTAATTTTTTGTTTTTACATATTATTGTTTGGCCCACTTCTCCCATAAAAAGAAGGTTGTGTGGCTAGTATAATTCTTTCATTTAAGTTATTTTTATTTCACCCACCTTGGGACAAAATTTGTAGGCTTGTCCTCCACATTGTGCCATTGTTGTGAAGTTGCCAAGTTATCTTTTTTTTCCCACCTTTGTTCTTAAGGCAAAGTTGTGTGGCTAGTCATTGTTGTTATTTTTTTCCAAGTTATTTCATTCAAGTTTATTAATTTTCTCCTACACCTTGCATTGGGTTTGGCTTTGCCAACCTTGCAAAATTGTGAAGGCTAGTATATAGTTTATTTCATTGCAAAGTAATTGAATTTGTGCCCCGCCTTCTGCCCCGTATTCCCTCCCCTTGCCACTTTGTGGATCTTGGGTAACTAAGAAAGGGCAAAAGGACCGTGTGGCTAGATTAATTAGGCACTCAATCCACTTATTGTTTCAACCACCAAAATAGGGTGACTTGAGAGGCTAGAAGAGGTTGAATCCAGGGACGGTTTCACGGCACTACATGTCCCTCTTGTTGAGCGCCCAAGCATTCTGGATTTGACCTGTGGAGCTAGGGAAAAACCTTGTTTGTTCTTCTTCTTGAGCGCCCAACACTTCCTTTTGGTTGAAGGGATAGGGATTTGGGCTAGTCACATAGCTTAGGACTACAACAATTCACATCTAATCCCCTAAGCTCAAGAGAGACCTAAAACTTATTAAAATCAACCAAAACAACATTCACAACATTGCATTTCAAGTTTAGTTATTCACTTTCAAAGCAATCTTACTTTCCAAGTTGTGCAATTTTATTTTCCAAGCAATCTTTTATTTCAAGCTATTTACTTTTCAGCAAATTATTTTATTGTGGATACTTACATGTATTAAAGCATCTTTATTTTTGGTTATAAGTATTCTTTATTTATTTGGACATAATTGTCTAAAGTTAAAAGATCATTTCATTGTTTAATTCATTGTGTAAATATTTTATGTTTTATTTCATGTTGTAGATATATCTTTAACTGCATAAGTGAACTTTGGGTATATTTGGGCACTAGTATTTTTATTATGTTGTAGAAGAACAGGTTTGCCTGTCATTGAAGGAATTGCATTTGCATTGTTTGTTTGTCATTGGGTTGGGTCTCCCTAACTAAAAACTAAATTAACTACTAGATCATTAATTAAAATTTAACATAGTTAAGTAGGGTCTACCCTCCTTGGCTTCCCTAGGAGTGAGCCTAGACGGAAAAGGTCCGAATCGAGGTGACAATGGATCTGGACTTAGGCTTGTGCCTCCAAGGACACACCAAGTGGATTGGAGACTTCTCCACACTTGTAGGTGTGTATAAGGAAGGTAACACCACTCAAGAACTCTTCCATTGTGGAATCACTCCTATCATGGCTTCAGTATGAGTTACTGCATACAATAATTTAATCATGTCCTTCCACTCAGGTAACTAAAGTGATGGAAAAATTAGTGTCTAGCATTAATCTGGCTGGTGCAAAAGCATCTTGAATGATAAAGTATGTGTAATGGTCATATCCACTAGGAAGTACTTTAGTCACACAGTCAATAAAGTACATGTTAATACACAGTACATTATTATTATGGCATAAGTTAGAATTAGCTTAAGTCACTAATAGTGGAATGTGAAGAATAACTTTAGAATATGAAGGGTTACCTTAAATTGTATTCTCATATAATGTAGTGTTTGAAAAGGTTATGAAGATTATTTGAGTGATGTCTCTTCTACTACTGGTGCACTTTGTTTTCTGTTATTGTTATATGCATTTACAACATGGTATCAAAGCCAAGGTAGAGTTTGGCATTTGGAACATGTGAGGAACAAAGTCAGCTTGAGCATATCGACAAGGTTGCATGGTCAAGGCATTGGTTGGCACACTACAACATCAAAGAGGCAAGCAAAGACTAAGAAGAAGACATCACAATGTCGATGATATTGCAGCTTCTGGAGGTATTCCCACAAGAGGTCAAGGTGTTAGGCATGTGGGAATCTTCGTTGGCACTAGTTTAGTCTTTTGTTTCAGTGAAATCGTACCCACAATGAGGCTAGGGCCTCATGGGAAAGTTAATGGGCTTTGTGGGCCTGTGTGGGGTTACCACACCCACAAAGAGGATTAAAATATTCTAATTAATTGTTGAGTTTAGAACGGGTGCCTAAATTCACTCATTGAACTTGTATGTAAAGGAGAGAGGTCATTGTAACATTTGATCGATTGTGCAAGTATGGAGTTAGCATAAGTGAATGAGAACTTGTGCTAGGAGGCTTGGTGACTTCAACAGGGGAATGTTTGTAACTTTGGAAAATTTGGCCTAGAAAAGAGGCATCCACAGAAGGAAGAAACTGTACGAGTGGAGCGAATTGTACGTAAGTGTCTGTACAGTTTTTTGTACATTTAAACGGGTCGCAGTGGGCACAGTCGCATATGTACACAGATTGTAGAAGGGTGAATCGCATACATCTGTACAAGGTTTCTGAGCAAGAACAGGTTTGTATAAGCTGATGTCAGTAGAAGTATAGGTGACGTCAACAGACCATACAGGTGATCTGCAACAGATTTGTAAGTTGGGATTTGTCCCAAGTATTTTGCTAATATTTTGTGGTTTTGGAAGTATAAGGTTGTCCTCAGATTTTGGTGAATTTGTATTGGTTGGGAGGGTTGGTTTTTCCGTCAGAATTTCTGAAATTGATAAGGTTACAGAACAGAAATTTGTGTCTCATGTGTTTGATGATTCATCCTTGATCTTGTTGTTTCCACTGCATATATTTTCAGTCAATAATTTTCAATGTAAATTTGTTCAGTGATAACAGCTAGGGTTTACTGTTAGCTCACTAGGAAGCAATTTTCAAATCTGAAAATTAGTCACATAGAGTTGCATGTGAAAATTGACACACAACGCAAAAGATAATTCAACACTTTGCTTATTTCTGAATTTGTATAGGTCGGCTTAGGCTTACGTCAAAAATTTTAATTTCTGGGTACGAATTTAGGATTTATAAACTCATTTAAAGTGTTGTAGAATGAAGGGGCATCACGATTCTCAAGATGCAAGAACAACACTTGTGCACTTCTCAAGGTGTTGATAAAACATATGGAGACAAAATCTAAAACCACAATGCACATTTCCCTAGATGCACATTTTTCAAGGTGCATGTATGGTCCATACCAACTATATGGAACAAAATATATGGAATCCATCCATATAGTATGGAGTTCATTCTCATTATTCATGATCATTTTTATCAAAATTGATTTGGAGAGCTCTCGTAGCTTTTTGAGGCTTTGGGGCCTGAAACTCTTGAACGATTGGTTTCAGTGGTGAAACAAATCCACCCTAGCTTATCAGAAGGAGAGATCACACAAATCTCTCACTGGATTTCATTGTTGAAGAAGGAAGGTGCCTTAGTGGTCAAATCGTTGGCATTTTCAGATTTGTGGGTGTTTGAGGAGGTCATTCCATTACAGGTTGAGCTGCAGAGTTCATCACCACTCATTCCAAAGGGGTCAAATAATTTTTTGCAACACGTGGCATTGAGGAAGAGGGTCGTTTCAATCATTACAACTCGTTGCATTCTTGAAGGAGGGAATACTCATCTAATTGCAGTCACAAAGGGAGGTTGTGCCTATTATTGCAGTTGTGGGCAGTCAAAAAAGGGAGGTTGTGCCTAATATTGCAATCGTGGGAGTCTTAAAGAGGGTGTTGTACCCTTATTGCAACTCGTGGGGACAGAAGAAGGAAGTCACACCACTATTATCAGGTCGTGGGGATTCAGAGGGGACCATTATAGTGCAGATCGAATAGCCTTTACAGTTTACTCTCCTCTACTTATTCACAGAATCGTTCCAATCAATTGTTGTTTGTAGTGTCTCAAAGGAGGTCGATTCCCTGCAATAAATGTTGTCCACAGATTGGTTATCTACAAGTCAGAAAGAATGAACAGATCTGATTGTTTTTTTTATTTTATTGTTGTTATCACAGTTTGAATAAGATTGTAATGATCTACATTGAATGTCATTGTTTCTCTTTGGTATTTGAATGCAATAAAATCCCATGTGTGCCAAATTGTTGTGGGTCTGTTGTGAAGTTTTCTTAAAGAACAAATAGGAAATTTAAATAAAAACAAAAACATATCAACAACCTTGAAAGGGGATCTTACAGTGGTATCAGAGTTGTGCATCCTTCCAGCCTGAGGGGAAATCAGTGAAAAGATATTTTCAGATTGTTTCTGATAAGTGACCAGCACTTATACCTTTCAATTTCAGCAGTGGTAACTAGGTATAAAGGCTTGCATTCAATGGCTTAAAAAAGATGAAGAC
>ML797135.1:425550-438905 GCA_009831015.1 Picea engelmannii
TAATAATTACCAGGTTAATTATCTTTTACATTAAGGTGGGGCCGACCTGTACCCTTTACATTACAATTAGGGTTACAGGTAAGTCTGAATCTTGAACAATATAGCAAGGGATCTCATACACCCACTAGTGCTCAGCCACTAGGGGCACATCCACAGGGATGTCCACATCTCTATCTCACTGGGTCTCACAGGAGAACCATACTCACTAGTGCTCAACCATTAGAATCACGTTCACTTGTGCTCATCCACAGGCACGTCCAACTCAACAGATCTTCTTTCCCATTGCATTACACAGGAGAGTCATCTAGAGTTCATCATCTCAACTCTCTGCTTAGAGGAGGCTAATACATCGTTTCATCTCTGTCTCAGAAAGATGCACCCAGCTCATGGGAATTCACACGTTCACCTGTGCTCAGCCACAGGTACGTCTAACTCAACAGATCTTCTTTCTCATTGCGTTACACATGAAAATCATTTGGAGTTTATCTCAACTCTCTGTAATGAGGAGGCCAGCACAATGTTCCAGTTCTGTCTCAGATAGGAACCACACACCCATCTCAGGGTCTCTCTCTCAAGTTGACTTAATCAGTTTGTGTCCTGGAGGATGTCTCACGTCGCTGTAATCATCAATAGCTGGCATCTCAACAACATCAACACGAAGCTGGAAATCTTCAGCACAAGGCTGACATCAACACTACTCCCCCTTTCGAGGGAGGTCCTTTCAGACTATACCAAGCTTGTCTCGAAAGTGCTCAAACTTTACACGAGACAGAGACCTGGTCAACACATCTGCAACCTACTCATTCACGTTAACATAATGGAGCTTTATAGCTCCTCTATGCATCATATCATGAATGAAGTGATGCCAGATCTCTATGTGCTTCAACTCATCATGGAACACATCATCTTTATACAACTCTGGTTATCGCATAGGATCACGGTGGCTTCTATCTCCAGATCTAATAGATTTGTCAACAACATCCGAAGCCATATGGCTTCACAACTGGCGGAACATGCTTCAATATATTCTGCTTCTGTCGTGCTGAGAGCAATACTGCCATGAAGTCATTGCTGACCCCAGACTGAAACAACATCCTGAAGTGCTCTTTCTATCAGAAACAATTCCAGCTCAATCTGAATCAATATATTTATACAATCTGAAGTCATGATCTCTAGTATAACCGAGACCAAAACCCAATGTACCTTTAAGGTATCTCATCACATGTTTTGCATCATCAAGGTGAACACGTCTGGGTTTTACCAGATACTAACACAAGGAAAAACATATATCTGTTCTGGTATTTGTTAGATACATCGCTGAACCAATAATTTGACTGTACAACGTAGCATCAACCAATTCTGACGAAGTATCAACCAGGAGCTTCAACTTCGTTTCCATGGGTGTGTTCATGGATTTATATTCCAACATATCAAACCTCTTTAGTATTTCAACTGCATACTTCCCTTGGTTAAGGAAGATCTTCTCTTGGCTCTACCAAACTTCGAGACCTAAGTAATAATGCATTAGGTCTTTCCTCAAACTCTGTAGTGAGCTTCTTTTGCAATATGTGATGAGGTTTTCTTCATCTTGTCAAGAATACATCATATACATATAGTAACAACATCACTGGCTCATCATTCATAACCTTGAGGTAAAGGTTAGAATCAACTTTACTCTTGGTAAAACCCAAGCTCGTCAGGAAACTGTCAATTCTGCCATATCAAGCTCTAGGAGCTTGCTTCAACCTGTATAGAGCCTTCTTCAACCTGCAAACTCGAGTCTTTCTATCTTCAACTTCAAACCAAAATTTCTCATTATATTGTACCAATCTGGTACACTTGCTCAGCTGCAACTCAATCTGCACAATCATGTGCTCTCTGTAAAGCACTATCTGTCTCACTGTCTGGGAGTATGTCCTCTACTCTCTCTGCAACTGTTCCTCTGGAAGTGGGATTCCGCACCTGCAGTTGCTCTGAAGTTGAGAATGGCTACTCCATTCTCAATGTGACCGCTGAAATCTGAAAGTAACTCCTCTACTTCATCACGACAATAACTTCATCTGAAACTGAGAGTGGCTCAATAACTGATACTGAAGGCAACTCTTCTTCTTTCGTGGAGGTAACTTTATCTTTTATCTTAGTCATGTCTCCATGAACCAACTACTGTACTGCACCAACCACCACTCAATTTAGAATATGGGGATTTCTCTCCTACATCTCATACTATATATGAATCATGGTTGTTCTGGTTGTCTTCATGAATACTGTAAATATTTCTTCAATAAGTGTCTCGTCATAGTCTTCTCCCTCTTTATGGGAGAATCCTCTGGACGCACATTAGGCTTTGTACATCTGCAACATGCTTGATCTGTATAGATCAATCTTGGAAGTCAATACTGACTTCTCTTATAGTCTCACGGAAGAATCCATATCCTAGTCTTTCTGACTGGCTTCCTTCTCTGTCACTGAAACAAGGGAATCTTCTAGGAGATATCATATCTCCTAGGAGTCTCTGAAGCTACGATCTAGTCTTCTCATGGCATTTGTCTCCTAGTCCTGGAAGATGTCTCTTCATTTGATCATTTCTGAGATCAGGCTTACTCTCGATTTCTTCTGAGTCTACAAGGACTTCATCATCTCTTACAGGGTATACTTGGTGTTGAATACCAAGTCTAAATATGAAAGGCCGAGTTAGACTTCAAACAAGTTCTGCTTCTTGTCAAGGTAGCTTCATTATCCTTTGAACAAGTCTATCTTGTTCTAATGTCCAGTCATCTTTGGAGCCTTCTTCTCCTTACAATCAATCTCCATATGTGATACTCTAGATCTCAAAATAGCTTCTTCTTCATCTTCTTTGGTACATGAATGTATATGGTCATGTACATAGTCTTTTTCATGTCTCATCTAATCTGTTTCCTTCTACAACCTTCACTATAGCTTCCTCAGGGTTATCACCTGTGACCTGAAACAAGGTCAACACAACAACAAGTAAGAATAATACTCTTTTGATAATAGTAATAAAACAATAGCACAAATAATCGTCACAGTAGCTCCTTTAGAGCTATCACTTGTGACCTGTCTTAAGCAAACATCAAAAGTAAGAAATATGATACGAAATGAGATCAACACTCTTCTAGTGTTGTGATCAAACATTCCTCCATGGTAACCTGGAACCAACACAAGAAGTTTCTCCTAGAGGAGATGTTAGTTGTATCTGGTAAATGATTACATTAAGCATTTATCTCAATACGCTCACATGCTATCAAGTATAATACTTTTCAAAGACTGCTACCTCAACTATAGTGTTTACTTGTAAAGGGGTAGTTATCAACTTGTCACATGCAAATTTGAATCTTATCAACTTAATTAATCAAATCTAGAACCTGGAGTCTTGATCTCAAGAATGAGTGTGTTGCTTTTCTTCCAAGTCTCCTTCACTCAAGATGACAAGTGCTTTCTTCAACCTGTCTTCTGTACTAAGACAATATGCTATCTTGACAGAAGGATGGGTTAAAGAATAAACTCTATGATCTCAACTTTAATCAATCTAATACCTTGACTTTAATTTTGACCAAAGGTTAGTATGATGGTCATAGCTTCAACATGCAACCTAGATCAAAATAATGTCATAACAAATAGGATGCATATCGAAATAATCAAACCTGGGTTGCATTATTCCTCTGAGTCTGTTGGATCTGAGATCCTTCTGGATCTATGGCAAGAGATCCCTTCTCCTGCAAATAACCTTTAAAGCTTAACAATTTAAACATATGTGAGTACATACCTCTAATAGCATTTGTAGGTAGTGGCACCATCTGGTAGCAGCGGTAATAATTACCAACCATTTTTTAAAACTTCAAGGGTGACTACAGCTGGTACTGCAACTGATACTTCAACTGATATTGCAACTGATTCTGAAACTGCAACTGCAACTGCAACTTAGGGTTTTATGAAAAACCCTAATTTTTCAAACTTCAGATTTTGAAATTTTGATTAAGGGACTAGATGCACTGGGCTAAGGCGAGTTTGTTGGAGTTGTTAGAGTTCAAAAATTTGAAGTTTTGCCCCTTGCAAATTGACTTGCGGAAATCTAGACTGGTACTGGTTCTGGTTTTCTGGTACTTCTGGTTTTCTCGTACCAGTGAAAACTACGGTTTGACTTTCTGGAGGATCTGTCCACTGAAAAGGTGTGCTCAAGCTGCCAAAAGATTCACTAGGGTAGGGCACACTTTTCTAGATGGTTTTTAGGCAAAAAATTCTCTCCAACAAAAAACCCTAATTTTCTTGTATGACAACAATGGTGTTTTTGCTTATCCAGTTAAAGGTGCTCTCTTCAGCTTAGTTCTGATACCATGTTAAGTTTTGAGCTATTATTAGGTTTCTTTTCAATTTACTAGATAACAATAACATAGGTAGGATCACTGAGAGAAACACTATCACAAGATACACAACATTTATCCTGGGAAACCCTCATGGGGGAGAAAACCCAGCAAAAACTTCCTTAATATAGATAGCCAATACAATGCCAAGACAATAAACCAAAACACTAGAGAATATCCAACACTGAGCAATGCGCCTCTCTCTTCCTTCTTCTCCCAACTGTAGCTCTCCAAACTTGCGCACTTGATGAGTGAATGATTGAGTGTGATAATGAGGTGTTGGCTTCATTTATTTATACAAACTGGCAGTTACTGGAAAGGTGTCTCTTCACTAGGCAGGGTCGACTTGTCTTCTTAGTGGTGGTCCTGGGGGCCGACTTCTTAATTTGCATAATAAAATTAGGGTTTGACCAATCCGCAAAAGGGGATTTGGTCAATTACAATGCCCGATGTGATCAATCCACAAAAGGGGATTGATCAAATGAATAATAACTCAATAATAAATAGAATACTCTTTGCAGTTACAATATTTCAACAACTAGAAGGCTGCCCAACAGGTCTGTCTTTGACCTCTTGTTGGGCTCTAAGTTTGAGTAATCAAAGCTGTCCTTGCTGCTGTTTTAGGACAGCAAACAGATCTGAAATTTCTGCCCAAAATTCTGCCCTCTAACTGATGATTAGATTCTCTTTTAAGGTGCCCTTACAAGTGTTTTTGTGACTGATGTTCGCACATGCAAATACCTTAAAACAAATAACACTCCTCTAGGATCTTTACAAGCTCCTAATGCTGATATAAAACTAAGCATGCATGACAAATGAACACATGTATTTTTTGGTCAACATGACCTTGGAAAAACCCCCATGGGGAAAACTAGTTAAAGATCGATGTATATATTTGGAGATCTCAAAGAAAAAGTACAACAAGGAAAACAAATACAAGTTAACCTGGTACAATAGCAATCAAACTTGGATGCTTTGGAGTTCCTTGTTGATGTGCCTGCTAGCTTTTGAACAAAGGTGCCCTTTGCCTTGGTGCGCCCTTCTTCTCTTGCTAAGCCTCTTTCCCTCTTCCTTGTCTCTTTCCTTTTCCTTTTCCTTTGACTTGAACCTTGCCTTTTCCTTTTCCCTTTGCCTTGGACTTTGCGCCCTCTACACAAGTGCACCTCCTCTCCTTGGCTTGGTGCGCACTAAGCACTAGTGCGCCCCTCCTCTAGCAAATGCTCCACCACACAAGTAAGCGCCCTCTCACAAGCATAAGCGCCTACCTCCTCTAGATGCGCCCTTCCTTAGCTTGTGCACCCACACAAGGATGTGCCCTTCCTGTAGAGTTGCGCCCCTATACACTAGGTGCACCCTCCATCTAGCTCAAGCACCAATCCTCCATGAAAGCCTCCTGAAGGTAGCTTGCGCCCTTCCTCCACAAGTGTGCCTCCTTTGGCCTCTCAAAACCCTCACTTCCTCTCCTCCTCTTCTCTCAACTCTCTCAAGTGAATAATGAGCCTCATCCTTACCCTTTTCCCTCCTTTAGCCTCTCTTTCGCCAAGCCTAAAAGACCAATGGCCTAGATTCAATCTAGCCATATCTAATCAATGGGTGAGGTTCAATCTCAAAAATCGCTGGGTAGGTGGTTTCTAAGCCTCCAAATGCCATCGTCCAAGTGAAGGAGGGTAGGGCCCCTCCGTCTAGGCCTGCCAGAGTGCCTCCAAAGGCAACGACTTCCTTCTTCAACGTGCAAATCAGTCACTCCTGTCATGCCCCAGGCTTGGGGTTTCAATGTCCATCCATGGGCTTTAGGCCTTTTATCCCCTATCCTAGGGATAACTAAGGAGATTATGTCTCGAGGCCCACAGGTCCTAGACATGGAGTACCGAGAGCCATATGACTTGAGCTTGGCCCTAGAGGGCCCATCTTTTCTTTAGCGCCTCTTATCTATCAACAACAACAACATCTATCCCATCGGCTTGATTCTGAAGTAGCAGTGGGTCTTGCTCCATGAGGTAATGAGCCTAGGTATCATGGTATGTTTCACTTTGATTTTCAAAGCATTTGAATATGTGCGCTGAATTCTCTTTTGTTTCATGACGTTTTCTTGGAAATTATGCCCTTTAACTTGTCCATACCGAGTGGGGATGACAAAATGCCCTAGTAAGTTGGTTCCCTTAGGGATGAGTTGCCATTGGGTGGGTCTATGAAAGGTCATCGTCCATTCCTTCCATACTTACCACTTTTCATCATTTTCCCTCTCATCTTTCCCCTACATTGGTTTGGGCATTGGGTTTGCCAAGCTAGTAAGGGTTGTACCTTGCCTTGTGGGAAGAAAGGGCTAAAGGCCTAGAGGGTAAAAGTAGCTGGCAAAAGTTAAAAGCCAAAATGAAACCTTGAGATGCTTCGCCCAAGGATTCCCGAGAAAGCAATAAATGGCTTCTCAGCAAGAAAATGGGACCCGTAAAATAAAATAAAACTCAAGACCTAGTTGGTGGATAGGAGGTCTCATCATGAGCCGACCTATTAGGTCCATGGGCATGTAGCGGTATGACACTGCCATCCATCTAGTCACCAAACCAGGGTAGTGGCTCTTGGTGGCATAGCCAAGAGAAAGGGGGTCTCATCACGAGCCAACCTTCTCATTTTCGTGAAGTGCTTGTGGGTAACGCTATCACCACTGGTCACCACGCCAGGATAGTGTCCTCCAGCTATTCTCTTGAAAAGAAAAAGCAATAAGACAAAGAATAAAAGGCATTGAATGGGCTAGGAAACAATAGCATCCACGACAAGGTGCAACTTGCCCTCTACAAAGGCACCCACAGGTAAGACCTACATTTCCCTATTATCACTTCACCCCTTGCCCAAACATTCCCTACACCATCTCATACATCTACATGACCTAGATTGGTCTTCACCTGGGAAACACCCCAAACTTGAGGAGGATTAGCCCAATAGGACATCCTGAGACCCTCTACAAACCTGACTTGATAAACTACATAATGTCTTTGAGCTTTTGTCTGGGTAAAGGGGGATTTGATGCACATGCTTGGTTAATTTGATTAGTAGACGTGATTGACATTGCTATGATCCGTGTGACTTATGAGCCCATGGATGGCATACTTGTTGCTGCTGTAGGACCATGCCCGACGGACAGGTACATATGGGAAGATGATTAGTTCAGACCTCCATGGTGCTAAAATCCCACCAGATGGAAGCTGTGAGCCCAACCAGGGGAAGAGAGACACCAGAGGGTTGCACCGGAGAAAAATAAGGACGTTCCACCAGAGACACTTTTGGCAGGCCTGGACCTAGGGGGATCTTGCTCTTCCCCCCCGAACGTTGGCCTTGGGAGGCCCATGACGTCACCCTTGTGACCCTAGATGTCACCCAGCGTCAGATGGACATGATGGAGGCAGTTGTGTGCCAAGTGGCACGTGTGGCATCATCCAGAGGCCTAACGTTTTGCTCATGGAGCTTGACGTCCCACCCATGAGGCCGAACGTCACCCTAGGAGGGCATGACGTCACCTCTACTGCAAATTTTAGGGATTAATTCATAAATTTATGTAAAAAACTGGAATTTTGATGTAATTTGGCCATGCTGGCCTTTTTTGACCTAAATTGTAATTAAAGGTCAGGATTATTGTATAAATAAGGGACAAATCTCTTATATTTTTCATCATCTTTCACACACACAAGTGTGAGGTCTGAAATTCGGCCCTCTTTAAGGGTACTTGGCTGAAATTAAGTGGTGTGCAACTTCTTGGAGAGGTTATTTTTGGTGTATTTTGGCATTTTCATGGTGGAAAGTCTTCAACTAGGGTTTTGTGGCTAGATTATTCTTGAAGTAAAATCTGCAATTTTTCATTTATTTTGAATGGTTATGGTAAATTTGCTTGTTCATTTCTAAGATTATGAAATTGCTAGTTTGAAACCCTAGGGGAGAACCACATGTTATTGTCCTTTTCCTTATAATTTTCCACCTACTTGATTTTGCTAGAAAGCATCTCTTTTGAAGAATACACTAGAGCCCTACCTTTGTAGCAGTCTAGTAGCATTGCTTCATTAGCTTCACATATTTTATTCCAAGTTTGATCTAAAGAAGAAGGAAATCGCTAGGGCCTAGGGTTACCTACTTTCTAGCATTTTTTTCCTTCTAGGGTTTAGATATTGAGGCCTTAGGTTACTAACACCTCAATCACCTAACCCATCCCTTTAGATTGCCTATTATCCTTTGTTGTTTTCCTCTAAGAATTGCTGCTGCAAACTTTGACTCCATTACCCTAAAAGACACTAGTTCACTCCTTGCAAGTGATTGATTGACCAAACAACTCTTAAACCATCTTCCCTAAGACTTTTACTAACTCTTTCTAACTCTTTCTAACTCTAGATTAGACTAACTCACTAACTAATTTGCTGCTGTTGCAAAAGATTGCTACAGCCATCTATAACAGCAGCAAATTTATCTTAAAAGCAAGATTAAAAGCTGATTATACATTCCCATTTTTGCTTCTGACAACTATTATCATTTTGTCAATTTTAGGCTATTATTTCTTGTCATTCTTGAAGCATTATTGAGGCATAATTGTGTAGTTGTTGCTAAATATACATTGCTGGTATAAATATTTATATTGCTTCAGTTTTACATCAGCTTGTTTATCTTTCAAGAATTCGTGGTTTTATGAAGCACTGACATCATATGGTACTTGCAAAAAATATTTCTTTTCTACTTGTTGTCTTGTTCTGGGTATGTACACTTAAATTATATTTTGCTTCATCTCATTAAAACCTTGGAAATTCTTATATGAGTGACCTGTGAGGGGGGTGGGATTTTCTCATAACTTTTACCTTAGCCTTCTCAAACCCCTAGGTCACTAGGGACGTCTCCACTGGGGTACTACTCCTAAATAGAAAGAGGTGTCATATTAAGGTGATAGTGATACGACATCCTCTTTATTATGCCAATTTAGTATCCACTTGCCTTTGGCTTTGGGAAAGTACGAATTGCGCGATAACATTTTGGTGCCGTTGCCGGGGAACACTGAGTCAATTTTCCTCGAATGACACTTTTTCGGTAAGCCTTTATCCAAAGATTTTACTTCACAAAGCTTACCTGGCGACTCCATTGAGGGTGATTCCCTCTTTTCTCTTTGATGATCCCTAGAAGGATTATTTGGCGACTTCACTGATGACAAAGGCAGCCATGGCATTTTAATGGGACCCAGGAAATTTTAAACCATTGGATATGAGTAAAATTCCGGGTTACCCTCGACAAATGCCTCTGAGGTATGAAAAATGATTCCCTAGATTTACTGGTAGTGATGAGGTTAGAGCTGACAATCACATGGATAACATTTGGGCTTTCTTTCAACTCCACCCTATTAGTGATGATGTTGAAGATTTGGCAATGAATCTGTTCTCTGCCAATCTTCATGGCAATGCTAGGAAATGGTATGACGATCTCCCTAATGCTAGCATCACATCTATGGACCAATTAGAAGAAACCTTTCTCAAGAGATGGGGTATTAAATTGGAGATATCCAAATGCTACTAAAAAGACTCGAGTATATAAAACAAACTAAGAATGAGACTGTCAAGGAATTCCAGGATAGGTTTGAGAACTTGCTATATCATATTCCTAGAAGCCATCATCCTGGAGACAAGTACCTCGTTTATCTAAACACTCTCTCGCTGGGGGGTTTAAGACCCAAGGTTCATCGAGCTTTGACCAACAAAACTCCAAGGTGTCGACATATTCAATCTTCTGTCTAGGATCGAAGGTCTCACCCGAGACGCCATGGGAACCACAGAGACCATTAGTCTTGTGTTGGATGCGAAGGGACAATGCATACAGGAAAACCTCTCAGGTATAAATACATTCATTCATCCATACTAAGTCACAAGGTACTATGCATCAGAAAGTAAAACATATATACATTCAAACCATAACACACATAAGATTGCAGAGAGAAAGGACTTCATATTTCATTTGTTAGCTTCAAATGCATTCAGATATAAAATTCATAACAAATATATGTGCCATGCGCTCTAGAATCAGACAATAGACATAACTGAGATCCGTGCCATGCACTCTAGTCTCTTTTCTTCATTTCATACACAGTTCTGTCTCTCTTACAAACTCATGCATAATTTAGACAAAATTGGACATGGAACTCTCTCTTCCTATTCCAATCAACTCTCTATTACCATACTCTCTTCTCTGTTGCTTTTCTCCACTCACTTGAGTGAACACAAGTCCCACATGCTTTACGTGTTCGTATGCAACCCCCAAATCTTCTTGGAGCATGGCAGTTCTAACTAACTTGCCAGCTCATCCATATCCTTGCCCATGATCATTCGGGTTGTTATAATACTCAATTACAAAAGATTCCTGAAGATATGCTTAGTTTTGGTTTGCATGCTATCTCTTCTTGATTCCTTGTGTGCTGTGCAAAAGTGGGTTGGGGCGCGTGATATTTCTTTGGCCGGTGCTGTTGCTGATCCTTCCTGGTGTCGTGTAGTGTATCTTAATGGTCGCGTGTGCAGTATTGGTTTGTGGGGCGCACATGCAAATTCCTCAAAACCTTGATTGCCAACAAGCCCCCAACACTATTAGTTAGCTCGTTCTCGAGCCAATGACATTGTTTATGGCTTAATAAAGGCAGTTGACGATACTTTTGTCAGGAGTTCCTGGATGAACTACTGAAAGTGACTGTCAAAATTGTTAAAAGTGTCTTGCAGTCTTTGTGTGAGCTGGAAAACCTCGTCTGCATCAGTCAATGTAACCTCTCGAGACTGAAGGTTGATCTGCTCCATTTGTGTGAGCATTGGGGTTGTCATCGAGTGTGCCACTGCGAGTTAATTGTAACATGTCTGGGCTTTGTCAGTCGCATCAAGTGCGATGCCAAAGATAGTTTGTTGGTTTCGGACGGGCCTTAGTGCACGAATGCTCACCCGTGGATCGCTGACCTTTTCCCTTGGAGGTGATTTCTTGTTGCTACTTGGACCCTGGTGCCTTTTCTTTTTGTAGGGCTGCTGTTGCGGCCCTTTTCTTCTCAGGTTTTAGTTCATCGTCCCATTCTTCGACACCCTGCTGGATGTCTTCATCCGTAATACAAAATGAAAGCATGGTGATTGCAACTTGTTGGTCTGCACGTGCATAAACAAAAACATTATGGAAATTACATTTGAATAGAAGGTACGCCTCGTACCTTGTCATGATACTTTTCGGGATGCGTAACATTGAATTAGTTGCTTGGATAAGCTATGTGTACCACTTCTAAAATGATTTGTGATGCTTGGCCTTGATTTGTTGTTCCTTTGTATATTGTAGTGTGAGAAATTTAGATGCGACAAAGGGTGGCACGTTGGTTGCATCCTCCTTGTGGCCCGAGGCGTGGGGGTGCTCCACAAAATCATGGCAATTAGTAAAATGAGCTAGCTGTAATGAAATTCCTTAATGAAGTCCTGGGCCTCCAAACAATCATCAACAAATTTGTTTAAAAGATAGCATGCCCACGCCATCTAAACTCCTACATCACATCGTTATGCAGCAATGACGACTGCAATTGAACATTCGTCCTTGCGGAGTAGCTTGTAGGAAAGCAACTGGGCAACAAAGCAAACTCTTAGGTCATTGATGTCCCCAATTACCACCCCGCGGGACCCTCTACTCGTACCATACTTAGTATAAATTTCATCATGGGCCACGTCCTTGGCGTTGAGCATGTTGGCTGGGTCTTCACCCTGTACAGGAAGGCCTGAAACTTGATACATTGTGTTTTCATTGAATGGGTATTTCTGATCGAGCCACAGATATCCACCATGCAATTAGTTAAGTAAGAATTGAACACATGCCTTGACCGAATGGCCTTGGCCAAAATGTGGGAAATCCACCAGAGTTAGTACATCGAATTGCTGAAGGGGACTGGCCCATTTATGGGTGAGTACCTTCTATTTCCGGTTTGCCCCTTGAACTATCTCTGCATACCAGTTGAATTGCAACTCGGGAAATTGGGCAGGATCTCGGACGTTGTAATCTGCATACCGCAACATGGGAAATTTCCCTAACTGAGGGCCCATGAAGCTTACATTGGAAGGGATGACAGGCTTGGGCACTTGCTTCTCCTTGCTGTCCTTGGCCTTTTGTCGTGCATGAGGCTTACTAGGGGAGACCATTGTTGTCTGCGGTCGGGCAATGCCTCTATATTCTCTATTTTCATGGCTGAGGCGACTACTACGATTGAGAGTCCACGACACGATTTGCTTGAACTTCAACACTCCGTTGCTTGGTTATTCCTCCCCTGGCTCCGAAATTTTCTCTTGTCTTTCTTGGTAGAAATGGGGAGTTGAACTATGGTATGAATTTTTAAATATACGAAGGGTGGTGTACCCCCGATGATTCCGATTAGCGAGTTATAAAATCCATTTATTATTGATCCACCTTGGTGTACATGTCACACGTTGTAATGACCTTATTGCCATAACTTTTTTCTTTTCCCTAGGTCACCGTCACTTGTCCTGTGGCTAACGAACCTCTTTCCTTGTCGCTGTATCCACCTGTGTCTTGTCAGTTGGCTGTCAACGGTCGTTGTTCTGTCCTTTTGAGTTTAATATGGCATTTAAACCTTAATCTTTTCCAAAATGTGCAAAACCTTCATCGGGTACAATCTGTCGTGTCCCACTTTATTATGTTGAGCTGTCTATGTCGCCTATTTATTACTCTGATAATGACTACTCTACTTATGCACTAAGTCCTATCCCATTGGGGCGCAACACATTTTTACTATGCACCCTGTTGACCGCCTATTCAGCTAGGGGGTCAACTCATGTGCCATGAAGGATGCATAACCAGATGCAAATATGTTGAAGACAGTATTGGTTCTACTTGGGCATTTGATGCTCCAGCACAAAATTTTGTAATCGAAATTTCCGCACCCCTGCGTGGGTTAATAATGTAATAAGTCTGCATGGATCATAGTTAGGTCAGGTA
>ML797135.1:443216-458601 GCA_009831015.1 Picea engelmannii
TGGCCTCCACCGCCCATCTACCAACGTGATCTTAATCAAAGGCACCTGAGGGACGGGGCTTCTTGTGTGCGTGATGCATTTGGAAACCGGATGGATCCCTTGTGTATTTGGACTCTGCTTAGCTAGCCAATGCCTTTCACAGGAACACCTATGTTCTTTGGGATTTACCATAGGTCGGAATATTTTCTTGATTGACTCCACCACTTGCGCCCATTCTCGTAGATGTTCACGGTGCACTTCCCACCATTGCATAGGTATTCCTTCCAACACTGTGTCGAGGGCCTGTATTTTTTGGGTCATGGGAATCTTTTTAATCTGTGCAAGGAATGTATCCACTGATTCTATTCCATCAAACCGATGTAGGTTGTAGGGACCTATCCTAATACCGCGCGCCACTTTGGTAATTCACACACATCTTCTTGTTGAAACCTCATAGAGCTTATGCAACCATCTCTTCATAGCATCATCTGAATATGTCATATGAGCGCACACTCCTCCAACTCATCTCGCCATTAGCTGCAGGGTTGATATAATCTTCCCTACGCCTTGTAATTTGATAGATGTTCTCAATGATGAAGCGTCGTGTATCCTCATTCACGGGCCCATAATACCTCTCTCCCTCATTGGGATCCAATGGCACAATGATGTGCAAGTTATTTGTTTCAAAGGACATTTGTCGTTTTTCCAGATTCAAAACAACATTGTTATTAAATGCCCAGTCAATGCCAAGTAAAGCGGGGTAAGTACTAAGGATCTAAGTCATCCATGATCTTAATCACCTCAAAGTCTGCTTTAGTCTTCACCCCTTCAATGTTCATCTTCACTTGCTCTAGCCAACTGATGGGATATATTTGGTATTGGTTAGCCAACCTGAGTTGAATGGGGGACCACACCAAGTTTGGCTTGCCCATCATCTCCCAAGATTTCTTCGGTAAGATGTTCACATCGGAGCCCAGGTCCAACATGACACCGTCCATCTCATAGCTTCTGAGTTCAACTATCATTTTGAACTCCTGTCCTGTGTGCTTCTACTTTCTCACCTGATGCACATCCCTTTCTGGTAGCAGGGCATATATAACCATAGTGGTCTCTTCTTCCCCCATACACCTTGTCAACATATGGGTTAACTGTTAGAAAAATGGGTCCAAGCACCTTAACCTTGATAGATAGAATAATTCCGGTAGCAGATCAATAGCCAACCAAGGCTAGTGCACCAACAAGGATAACCAAAGATCAAGCAGAAAGTCCAAACTGATAACCCAAGGCAAGATCACTACTGCAACATTTGCAGTTCTCCTTCACTCGTGCGCACTTCTTGTCCTTATGCAGTCGTGAGTGAGTGAGTGACAAATGAGCTCTAGCACCCTCTATTTATACTGCTCCATCTTAACTGATTGGGCCGACTTCTCTTCCTGGGGGATAATAACTCAATATTAATTATTCTATTAAGCCGACTTGTCTTCTAGGGTTATTATCCAAGGCTTTAGGGTTTTTCTTGCTTCCCGAAATATTCTAGTCTCGTCAAAGGTTACAAGTGGAGGTTAATACCTCCCGCAGCTACCATAATATCAACACTCCCTCCTATCTAAGGAGGTATTAAAGGCAATTGTCTTGAGCACAAACAAACCATTCAACCGATAGCATCATTATAGCCACACAGGCTATCTCATGATCAAATCACGAGCACCATCATCACTATCCAAATAGATAGTCTCCATGGTAATCAGAGCAATGCCATCCAATAGAACACAAATGTGTCTATTCATAGTAGTATACAACTACTATCCAGTGGTACATAACCACTCTTAGTAGCACACTGCTACTAACCAGTGACACACAATCACTGTCAATGGATTACATCCCACCACAGTAGCATACAACTACTGTCCAGAGACATACAATCTCTACAATAATCATATCATCTGCATGAACAATATCATGATACAAACTGAGTCATCTGGGCCATTCTTCCACTCACATTTGTGAGATCTGGAAGAGCATCTGCCCTTAGAAAGTAAAATATCATACATGGGCTATCTGGACTATTCTTCCCAAGCATAGAAGAATAACTGTCCCTAACTTCTGAGCCTGAACCATTCACCTAACTAGGCCATTCCTCTGGCACTAATCATAGTGCAACATGGAGAGAATGAGTCTGCCCTAGGGAATGCCTGTCCCTGATTGTTGAACCTGGGCCATTCACCTAACTGGGCCATTCCTCTGACACTAATCATAGTGCAACCTAGAGAGAATGAGTCTGCCCTAGGGAATGACTGTCCGGACCATTTCCTAAGGAAATGACTGTCCCGCACCAACCTCCTAAATGGACCATTCTTCGAAAATGATCACAACTACGAACTTCCAAGGAATGACTGCCCGCCAAGGCAGACCATTCTACTTGACCACTACTCAGAGTGACTGCCAAGAAGAATGACTATCCTAGACCATTCTCCCACACTGGCCACAAGGGGAATCACTGTCTATGGTACATCAACAATCAATCAGACCATTTTCATTACGAAAATGACTGTCCAATCTGGACCATTTTCGGAACTGGAAAATGCCCATCTGTCAGAAATCTCGAACCACTTTCTTGACTGGAAAGGAATTGCCCAACCTGGACCATTTTACAAACTGGAAAATGAATTCCCATGAATCAATAATATATATCAGTGCTCCCTCCACATCTGGGGAGCCATCTCTTCCCTTTCAGCTAAGGGAGTTATCTCCACGAGCCCCATCTTGTTCCTTAAGTACGCAAACTTGATCCTGGACAAAGGATTTGTCAAAATTTCTGCTACTTGCTCTTCTGTGGAGATATACTGGAGTTTCACTTCTCCTTCCTCGAGTTTATCACGAATAAAGTAGTATTTGATCTCAATATGTTTCGACCGGTCATGAAACACTGGGTGTTCTGATAGCCTTATATAACTTTGATTGTCACAGTATATTATGGTCAAATCTGGTACCTGATCAAATAATTCAGAAATCAGTTTCCTCAGCCATACTGCTTTGGGACATGCCTCACATGCTGCAATATATTTTGCTTTTGTTGTGCTAAGTGCAACAGACTTCTATTTCCTGTTGGCCCATGATATCAGAGCAGAGCCCAAACTGAAACACATCCCTGAAGTACTCCTTTTGTCTTCTGTACTGCCTGCCCAATCTAAATCTGTGAATCCCTAAAGTTGTATATCACTGGATGAGGTGTATCTTAAACCATAGTTTAGCGTCCCACAAATATATCTTAGAACATGCTTTGCATCTATCCAGTGCTCATGTTTGGGTTCCACCTGGAACTGGCTTAAAGTGTTTACATGAAAGCAAATATCTGGTCGAGTATTCACTAGATACATCAACGACCTAATCAATTGCCGATATAGGGACGGGTCTACTGGATCAGAATCTGAGTCTCTTACTTTTCTTATATCTGTGGTCATAGGAGTGGCCATGGATTTGCAATCCATCACTCCAAATTTCTGAAGAATCTTCACTTCATACTTTCCTTGTCCAAGGAATATTTCACCACGCTTCTGCCGTACTTCTAGTCCCAAGTAATAGTGCATGAGACCAAGATCTTTCATATCGAACTCATAAGCTAATTCCTTCTTACACTGGGTGATGAGAGACTCTGCACCTGTCAAGAATAAGTCATCGAGATACAATAGTAGAATCACAGGTGCATTTTTTACAACCTTGTAGTAGAGATTTGGATTTGCATGACTCTTTAAAGAAACCAAGTCTTATTAAGTAACTGTCAATACTGGCATACCATGCTCTTAGAGCTTGCTTGAGTCCATACTGGGCTTTCTTTATTCTGCAAACATGAGTGTCTCTCGAATGTACTTCAAAACCTTGAGGTTGTTCAATGTATACTTCTTCTTCAATTGCTCCATTGAGAAAAGTTGTCTTTACATCCATTTGATGTAGACTCCATCCCATGGAAGTAGCAAGAGACATAATGGCTCTAATAGAAGTATATCTGGTAACAGGAGCAAAGGTTTCGTCATAATCTTCTCCCTCCTTCTTGGAGAACCCTCTAGCTACGAACCTTGCCTTGTATTTGTCCATGCTTCCGTCTACTGCATGTTTGATCTTATAGACCCATTTTGAAGTTACCACTGATTTTTCCTTGGGTCTAGGCACGATTTCCCACATGCCATTTTTCATGATAGACTGGTATTATTTTGTCATGGCTTCTTTCCACTGTTTCTTCTGAGTTGCTTCTTCAAATGTGGCGGGTTCTTCATTTATAATTTTTGTCATACATGCTGCATAGTTGGAGAATCTTTTGGGATTTTTGCTTTCTTTGAAGGTGCCACTTGGAGCTTTGAGTCTTTCTGCTTCTTGTAGAGTAGCTTCAAGCCAAGCTGGACGTTTTCTAGTTTTGGGTACAATGACTGATTCAATAGGTTCACATGGTTGCATCGGAGATCAAGTTGTTTTGGTTCTTTATTCTGACTTTCTGGAAGACAAGTGCTTTCTTCTTTAGGCTCTTCATATTCTTCTTCTTCCATGGATTCTTCTATATATTTCTTGAAATCCATCTTCTCATTGAAGGTTATGTCTCTGTTGACTTCAATCTTATGTTGTTCTGGAATATAGATTCTGTAGGCTTTGGATGATTCACTATATCCAACAAATATGCCCTTCTTTCTTGAGGGTTCTAGTTTCTTCCTTTTATCCTTGGGGATATGAATGTAAACATGGAACCCAAAGATTCTTAAGTGTTCCACATTGGGTTTCTTTCCTGAGAAGGATTCTTCTGGAGTCGTATCCTTCAATAGGACTCTGTTCTGAACATATATTGCTATCATGGCTTCTTCTCCCCATAAATACATGGATAAACCTTGATCATTCATTAGTGCCTTCACGGTTTCCTCAATGGAACTATTCTTTCTTTCTGCTACACCATTTTGTTGAGGATTATGAGGAAAGATTAGCTCCCTCCTAATCCTTGCTGATTTGCAAAAGGCAACAAATTCCTTGGATGTGTATTCTCCTCCATTATCTGTTCTCAAAGTCTTGATTTTCTTGCTTGCGAGGTTTTCATTTCTGCTTTGAATTCTTGAAACTTGTAGAAAACTTTATCCTTTGTCTTCAAGATATATAACCAAGTCTTTCTTGAGTAATCATCTATGAAGGTTACATAATAAAGAGAACCTCCTAGAGATTTGACTAGCATCAGACCGCAAACATCTGAATGTATTAGATCTAGGATTTCCTTAGATCTATTGTTGCTACTTGAGAATGGCTTCTTAATATTTTTACCAAGTGCACATCCTCTACAAATTCCTTCATGTGTAGATTGTAGTTTTGGTATTCCTTCAACCATTTTCTCGAGGAAAGGTAATTCTCGATAATTAAGATGAGCATACCTTCTATGCCAAAATTCACTGGGATTGACTTCATCATGTACAAGAGACTCATCATTACGTTCTAGTAGTCTGTATAATCTGCTTTCACGAGTTCCAATAACTCTAGCATTCTCTATGCTGGAGTCTCTAGACCAAGATAATACTTCACCATCTACAAAGGCTATTCTATTTCCTTTGTCTTCTAGGAAAGATATAGATACAAGATTATTTTCTAAACCAGGTACATATAAGACATTACTCAAATGAACATTGTTACCTGATTTCAATTTGATGGAGGCTTGAACAATTCCTTTGACTGGATAGGTGTTCTTGTCTCCAAGTTCTACCTTGTAGGATGTCTTCTTTTCATTCAGACTGGAGAGTCTAACCTCGTCTCATGTCATATGCCTGGAAGCTCCACTGTCAATTATCCACATGTCATCTTCAAGAGTTCCTGTAAGAGCTGAATAGTGTAGGTGATCTATCTTTTCATTCATGATTTTTGTTACTGATAGTTGGTCAAACTTTGACTTTGACTAGTCAAACATTGACTTTGACTCAAAATCTCAACCTTGACATTTTATCCTTCTGAGAGTGCTAATAGGTGTTCTGGACTAAGGCGCACTAGAATATCCTCTCCTTGAGTAAGGTGTTGGGCAAGAGGTTTTAGGGTTTGTAGCTGCACCTGCTAGTAACCCTAGCGACAATGCTTCAATAACTGCATCTGCTAAAAACCCTAGCGGAAGTTCTTCAATGAGCTTGATAATATTATGGCTTTGCTTCCTTCTATTGGGTAGATTGACTGAAGGAGGTGTGGGCCCATAACCTGTTAGAAAAATGGGTGTGCTCGTTTAACCATTGACAATATAGCAATATTGTCACCCAACCATAGGCAAAAAGGCCACCCCCGAGCACCTTAACCTTGACAGATAGAATAATTCCGGTAGTAGATCAATAGCCAACCAAGGCTAGCACACCAAGCAAGGATAACCAAAGACCAAGCAGAAAGTCCAAACCGATAACCCAAGACAAGATCACTACTGCAGCAGTTGTAGTTCTCCTTCACTAATGCACACTTCTTGTCCTTATGCAGTTGTGAGTGAGTGAGTGACAAATGAGCTCTAGCGCCCTCTATTTATACTGCTCCATCTGAACTGACTGGGCTGACTTCTCTTCCTAGGTGCTAATAACTCAATATTAATTATTCTATTAAGCCAACTTGTCTTCTAGGGTTATTATCCAATGCTTTAGGGTTTCTCTTGCTTCTTGGAATATTCTAGTCTCGTCAAAGGTTACAAGTGGAGGTTAATACCTCCCGCAGCTACCATAATATCAACATTAACTTCTTTGCAGCCTTAGGATCACTTAGCATTTTTAGACAACATCGCAAGAAGTTACTTACTTGATCCCTTGTTGGCTCCTCGCGATAAGTGTTGCAATGAGTTTCTTCTCGTGTCGTGCATCATAGCTCTTCGCCTTTTGTTTGACCCATTGCACCTCTTCATGTTTGTGGGCTTCTTCCAGCGACCGCTCTGTCGCTTTTTGTATCTCCTCGCGCACATGAGCTTCCTCCAATGATTTTTGTGTTGCATAGTGTAACTCTTTACGGACGTGGGCCTCCTCTAATGATCTTTATGTGGCTCATTGCACCTCTTTGCACATCCTAGCTTTCTCCAGTGACCTTTGCATCGTGCGTTGTAACTCTTGGGAGTTACAACGCACCTCCCAATTTTGCATTGCGCAAGAATTGCGTTTGCTGCATAGTGTCAAACTTGGGAGGTGCCTAGGCCGCTTTTCTGATCTTTCCTTCAGTGTTCTTGCACGAACTTTCCCCACGCTTTAAGTCCATTCCTGTCCGAATTCCTCCTCGAGTTACCACCCACACATCAACTTCTTCCTCTGGATTTTGATCTCCATGCGTCTTTGTTGTCACCATATTGCAATGTGCCTTGTTTTCTTCCCATTTTTCCAACAAGTCTGGGAAATCTTCTGTGACATGTTTTGTAATGTGACAGTACCCATAGATAGCGCACAATTTAGTACAAAATTGTGACACGTGGCCCACTTCGCCACAATTAAAGAAAATAGGTAAGCTTCCTCCACCACCATCGTATCCTCGTCCTTGTCCTCATTCATATCCTCCTCTCGAACCTCCTTGGTATCCTACTCTATCTGTGCCTCCGCAGTCGCCATCTTTTTGTTCTTCCTGGACTTGGAAGGCATCTGCGGTGTGCTCCCGCAACAATTGAAGTGACCGATAGTTATTCACATCATACCCCATGGATTTGCAGAACTCGCAAAATGGAGTATGCGTAGTCTTTTGATATTTTTGTAGTATTGTGCACCGAGGGTATTTGTCCCCAATGTCTGCAAATCTTGCACCACTTAGTTTGAGGTCCAGTTGGAAATGGATTCAACGCACCTGTTGCCATGTAATTCCCTAGTGCGAGACATTCGTTCCTATGGTGGTCTTCTGTGCGACACATAGTACACACCACACATGCTCGCGCACCACCTTAGCCTTAGCCATATCTTGTAACTGCATTGTGAGATTTGCGAGTTGAGATTGCACCTGTGCTAGCCCTGTTGATGTCTCACACCTCCAGGGGTAGCTTCTAGGCGCATCGCAATATCCACAACCTTCGCCTGAATCCTCACCTTCTGCTGGGTGAGCGGGACTCGAATGTGTGTTAAGAGTCCTGCAATAAACCACTTCCTATGTTGGACGTCTTGAATCTGAAATGTCAATGTCCAACAATATCTTGAACTGTTGGTCATAGTCCCATACGGTTTCTCCAATTTGTTGCTTGATCTCTTTGACCTCAGTGATACACTACGATTCTGACTTAGGATTCTGGAAATCCCTAAGTAGATCTCTCTTAATCTTTGTCCGGGAACTAGTTGTCCTGTTGACACAATCGCCTTGTACTTCATATACCATGTAAGATCTCTATGCCCGAAGGTGGTCTCCAACTGCGCTATCTTAGACGCTTCGTCTGTGATTCTCTTCACAGACTATATAGCTTCAGACGTAAACCAATGTTGTTCTGCATCGTCTCTACTCGTCCCATGGAACATGGGCAGCCTCAGAGTGGTATCTTGGTTCGCCATATTGAACCTAGTGTTGTGTCTTCCCGCTTGACTACTAGTTGTTGGTGATATGGATATTGATACTGAAACTCTTCCTTGTGAAGTATCGCTGACTTCGACCTCTTCTTCACTTGTATCTTCTCTTCTCCTTTCTTCTACTATTTCTTTTTCTACTCCTATCTCTGCACTTTCTTTGTTCTTTCTTCTTGGTTACAAATGTTTAAGGGGGGTGGTTCAAAGAGGGGTTTCCTCCATATTCTCTCATTATCCTCGGTGAGGGATCCCAAAGAGCTTCCTACCTGTAGCTACGCAAGCCCATACACAATAGCTAAGGCCTCTTCCCTTTCTTAGAGGGGTCCATCGCCATCTTCTACCACGTCGGCGTTGCTACTTTGTGACTCATCTTCCACTGATGTGACTACATCTCTTAACAACCAAGGGGATCTGACTTCGTCTTCTCCGAGCCTACTTCCACTACTCCTAGTATTCTCACTTGATACCCTAATCCTACCATAGCGTCTCTTTGACAACCTCTCTCCTTCTGCGCTTCTCTCTGGCACAAAACTATCTCCCACACATCTTCTTGGTGCGGTCTCCTTTCTCTTCATTCTGGGTTTGACCCCTCATCCTTCACCCCTTGCTATCTTCTTTCCTCTCCTTTGTTCGCCTTGCCTCCTTAGCTCAACTCTTCTCACGTATCTTGACTCTTTTTCTCTTCTGGGTCCATTCTCTTCTCACTTCATCTCCTCATCTTCTGGATCCCTTCCACTAGATCCATTTTCTCTCTCTTTTTCCTCCTTTCCATACCCCCCTCTATGCAAGGGGGTCTACTCAACCATCCTATAGAGCCCCATGTGTATCAACCCCTTATCCATAGACAACATCTTGATCCACATGGGAATCTCTTCCAACAGTGTCTTTCTAGGGCTAACTGCAAATTTTCTTTCACTCTCACTAAAAGAATCATTGTATTCGATGGCGAACTCGATGATATATCCTTCTTTAGCTTGGTCAAACTAGAAGTCGACTGCTTGAGCCCACTTATTATCCACAACTTTCAGTCTATTGACCATAGTCTAGTCCCATACCAGTCGTTCTTGGGATCCCAGAGCAGTGTTAATAGTTTTCTGCCTCTTTAACCATTCATACAATAAACATGGAATCATCTGTATAGATATACCTTTGCTTCCAACTTTCAATGTTGGTTTTCAGGTTCTTGGTTTCTTGTCGTGCAAATGTGTCTTCCTTCTCAAATATCCAGTCTTGCATTTCCTCCTGAGAAGGTTTCCACCTCATTCTTTCCCTTCATCATGCAATACAAAACCTTAAGGTCTTGACAACAAAACCATTTGTTGGCTCTAAACACTCTCTTGCTAGGGGGTTAAAGACCCAGGGTTTATCAAGCTTTGAACAACAAAACCCCAAGGCGTCGACATATTCAATCTCAGTCTAGGACTGAAGAAGGTGTCACCCGAGACGCCATGCGAATCACAGAGACCATTAGTCTTGTTTCAGATGTGAAGGGACAGTGCATGCCTGAAAAACCTCTAGGGTATAAATACATTCATTCATCCATACTAAGTAACAAAATAGTATGTATCAAAAAGTAAAACAGATATACATTCAAACCATAACACACATAAGATTGCAGAGAGAAAGGACTTCATATTTCATTTATTAGATTCAAATGCTTTCGTATACAAAGTCATAATAGAGATATGCGCCATGCGCTCTAGACTTAGATAACATGCATAACAGAGATCTGTGCCATGCGCTCTAATATCTTTTCTTCATTTCATACAAAGTTTTGGCTCTCTTACAGATTCATGTGAAACTTAGACAAAACTAGACATGGAATTCTCTCTTCTTGTTCCAGTCGACTCTATGTTACCATACTCTCTTCTCTATTGCTTTGCTCCACTCACCTGAGTGAACACAAGTCCCACATGCTTCACGTGTCCACATGCAACCCCCAAATCTTCTTGGAGCATG
The DNA here is from genome assembly GCA_009831015.1 of Picea engelmannii. Classification (NCBI taxonomy): domain Eukaryota; kingdom Viridiplantae; phylum Streptophyta; class Pinopsida; order Pinales; family Pinaceae; genus Picea; species Picea engelmannii. The sequence goes on from ML797135.1 coordinate 453,656, forward strand.
GAAATCCTAACTAACATGACAACTCATCCATATCCTTGCCCATGATCATTCGGGTTGTTATAATACTCAATTACAAAAGATTCTCGAAGATACGCTCGGGTTTGGGCTCCATTTCATTTTAAATGCCATCAAGGGATGTTCTTGAGTTAAAATGATTTTTGTTTGTTCCTAGGTTGAAGAAAAATCTTCTTTCAATTTATTGTTTGGTAGATCAACAATGCAAAGTTGCATTTGAGGGACATCAATATACTATTAGTGATTGTAGTCTATCCAGTCCAAGGACTTTGGCTAGAGGTGTGCATGAGGGTGTCCTTTACAAGTTGCTTGCTGATCTTGTGGCACTTGTACATTCCTGTGAAAGACTGCATAATCCTTCTAGCTTTGAGGAGGCATATATAGAGCATGTATGGCAGGATGCCATGGAGATAGATTCAAAACCTATTGTGAAATCATTGATTGATTCCAAGCTTGCAATTGGTGGGAGTGTTGTAGTGTGCAATGATAGGATTGTTATATTCTCTCAGGGAGAGGGAGTTGACCTTGATGTTACTTGTGCTTCAAGATTCCCTCAGAAAGAGGGAGGTGACCTTATTGAGGTTGATGCTTCCGCTAAAGTTTTTGAGGTGCACGGGTGAGATACCCATTATTGTAGGTTGTTGACATCCCTACTTGAGTTACTACTTGTGCCATGAGCTTGGTATTTAAGGATGGATAGGATTTGTGCAATTATCTATATTCATGATTTTGATAGATTTGATCCACTTGTCTTGGTTTTGTTTAAAAACATGTGATTATCTTTTTAGGATGCCTTGAACATCCCTTGATGTGGTGTTCAAAGATTTTCTCTTGTGTTGTTTGTATGGAGGATGTTGGATTTTGGCAAGTTGTTGATGATCCAAAGTTGCGTTCCTTCCAATTCATAGATGGTTAGCATTCCTTGGAGGTTCAAGATGCTTTGATGGCATCTTGTGTTGTTGGATATTGTGATACTTCCACAACTTGCAGGATCTACATTCTAGCACAACATAAGACTTGGTGAGTAGAGACGTGAAGTTTGATGAGGATGTGAGATATTTTAGTTCGCAATATTCTCCTTCAACAATGGAAGAGAGTGAGGAAGTTGTTACACAGGATGATTCAAAGGTTAGAGCTAGGTCAGATCTAGGAGTGGATGAGGTGAGATTAGGGTTGGACATGCCCCCATCTACTACTCTAGTATGCAAGAAGCTGAGATGGCTTACCCAGACATTGTAGGACTGTGCAGATATTCAGTGAAGGCGAGTATACCTTCAAGGAGATGTACTAACCATATTGCATTTGTTTCTTCCATTTGTGAGCCTTCTAGTTGTTTTGAGGAGGTGAGATTTGATGCCTTGATGGAGGATAATGTTTGGGTTGATTTCGAGACTACAGTAGGTTCAAATTTGCAGATAGCAAGTTTGGGGGAGTTGCAAAGGGAGAAGACTGATTTTGATGAAAACACTTTCTTTATAAAGAGGGAGTGTTAGCTTTTTGGATTATTCTAAAAGTGTTTACACCTTTTTTGGGGGTGCATGGTGTATGGATGACCCTTGGTTGTTTCTTGATGGACAAACATAATGGATTTTCCTTGCTTGTTGATTACTAGACCTTTTATAGATGTTCGTATGGCATTCTTCCTTGGAGTGTTGGAGACCTATAGATCTTGGTGATTTCTTCATGATGGCCACATGCAAGATTGGTTGCTTGCTTGGAGGATACCTTGGAGGAGGATTGCTAAGCATTTTGGAGGACAATGTTGAGCCCTAGATGGCATGGGAACACTTGGTTGCTTGCATGGAGGCTTGTGCTTGACTTGAGGACACTTGGGTTGACAGAGTGGTCATGTAGGTGTGGTGGATTTGGAGGAGCACACGACTTAGGAGGATCATTGGACACATCTTGTGGAGTGTGTTGATGTTACAATAGTTACGGGAGGTATTAACCTCAAAGTGTAACCTTTGACAAGACTAGAATATTTCGGGAAGCAAGAGAAACCCTAAATAGTTGGTTAATAACCCTAAAAGACAAGTTGGCTCAAGAGAATAATTTATATTAAGTTATTAGCCTCCAAGAGAAGAGGTCGGCCCAGTTAAGTGACTTGGAGGACTATAAATAGAGGGCGCTTCAGCTCATTTGTACTCACTCACTCTCATGACCTCATAAGGACTAGTGGTGCGCATGACTGGAGGAGAGTTGCAGCTGCTGCAGTAGTGACTTAGTCTTTGGTTATGGTTTGGACTTTTTGCTTGGTACACTAGCTTTGGAGAGAGGTACGCTACCTTGGTTGGCTATTGGTTCTAGTGATTGCTTCCGGAATTATTCTATCTGTCAAGGTTAAGGTGCTCGGGGTTGGCCTTGGTGCCTATGGTTGGGTGACAATATAGTGATATTTTCCATGGTGAAACGAGCACACCTATTATTTTAACAGGTTATGGGCCCACACTATCTTCGGACAATCTAACCACTGGAAGGTAGATTGGGAGAATTTGCTCAGTTGCAGTTGCAGTCAGAGTTTTGTTGCAAACCCTATCCCTCGTGTTGAGGCACCTTAAGTGAAGCACTTGACCTAATTCCTGGATAGCCTAGTGCGCCCTAGCCAAGCGCACCTCCTGATACTCTCAGTAAGCCAAGGCGTCAAGTTTGAGTTTTTGGTCAAAGTCAAAGGTTGACCAAGTCAAAGTCAACACATCCATGACTTACTCTATGAAGTCAGAAAACAAGTTAGAAGGGGCTTTAAACTTCAGAGCATGGAAGACAAGGATTGACCTCATCCTTGCCAAGAATAAAGTCCTAGATATCATGAAAGGCAATATCATGGAACCACAGTTTGAAGCAGGAAAAGAGAAGGAACGACAGAACGTTGCACCATTGGAGAAGTTCAAGGATAATGACATTAATGCTATGAGTATCATAGTGGACTCTGTAAAGGGTCACTTGATACCCTACATTTCTCATCTTGACTCATCCAAGAAGATGTATGATACTCTAACAAACCTTTTCTCAGTTAGAAATATTGGACAAGTGATGAGTCTAAAGAATGAACTCCGTGACACAAAAATGACAAAGGGTGACACCATAGCTTCATACTTTGTGAGGATTTTTCAGTTAAGAGATCAACTACAAGCTATTGAAGAAGCCATCCCAGAAAAGGAAGTTGTGAATATAGCACTCAATGGTCTCTCTAGATCACGGGATGCATTTGCTGCAAGAATGAATACAAGGAAGGAGTTCCCAATGTTAGAAGAACTTTGGACCTCTTGTGTACAAGAAGAGACAAGGTTAAACTCCAAGGGAAAACCTTAGAAGGAAGAATATACTCAAGCCTTTGTAACAAAGTTTAAAAGACATGGAGGTAAGAAAAGATCTGATTCAAGAAAGAAGTTCAAGAGAGATATGTGAAAGGTACAATGCTTTGAATGCCATGATTATGGCCACTACAAAAGGAATTGTCCTAAACTAACAAAGAAGAGAAAAGAGAGACATCACGCATCAACTGCCAATGATGAAGAACTTTCAAAGAATACAAAGCATGATGAAACAAATTTATTCTATTATTCAGCTCTTCTGGAACCATTGAAGATGGCATGTGGCTAATCGATAGTGGAGTTTCAAGATATATGACACGTGATCGTAACAATTTCTCAAGCATGAAGGAAAAGGAGACACCTCATAAAGTGGAGCTTGGAGACAAGAACTCTTATGCAGTCAAGGGAATTGGACAAGCTACTATCAAAATGGAATCAAGTAACTCTATCCATCTTAGTAATGTTTTATATGTTCTTGGTTTGAAAAAGATTCTAGTATCTATTTCTTGTTTGGAAGAGAAAGGAGATAGAGTAGCTTTTGTGGATGGAAAAGTTCTTGTATGGTCTAAAGATTCAAAGATAGAAGATGCTAGAGTCATTGGAATTCGTGAAGGAAGATTGTATAAACTCCTAGGTTAGAATACTCAAGCTCTAGTACATGATGAAATCAACCCTAGTGACTTATGGCATAGAAGGTATGCTCACCTTCATTATCAAGCCTTGCCATCCCTAAAGAAAATGGTTGTAGGCATACCAGATTTACAATCAATACATGAAGGTGTGTGCAGAGGATGTGCACTTGGGAAGAATATTAAGAAACCATTTCCAAGCAGTGGGAATAGATCCAAAGGAATCTTAGACCTAATACATTCAGATGTATGTGTTCCTATGCCAGTGAAGTCTAGGAGGATCTCTTTACTATGTGACGTTCATAGATGACTTCTAAGAAAGACATGGTTGTATCTGTAAAAGATTAAGGATGAAGTATTTAGCAAATTCCAAGAATTCAAGGTTGAAGTAGAGAACCTAACAGACAAGAAGATCTGATAATGGAGGAGAATACACCTCCAAGGAACTCATTGCCTTTTGTAAAGAAGCTCAGATTAGGAGGGAGCTCATTGTTCCTCACAATCCTCAACAAAATGGTGTGGATGAAAGAAAGAATAGAACTAAAAAGAATCAGTCAAGGCAATGATGAATGATCATAATTTATCTATGTTTCTATGGGGAGAAGCAGTTATGACAACCGTTTACGTTCAGAACAGAAGTCCGCATCGCATATTGAAGAACATGACTCCAGAAGAAGCCTTCTCTATAAAGAATCCAAGTGTTGAACACTTAAGAATATTTGGATGCCTTGTCTACATTCATGTTCCCAAGGATAAGAGAAAGAAGTTGGAACCTTCAGGAAAGAAAGGTATATTCGTTGGATATAGTGAATCATCAAAAGCTTATAGAATCTACGTTCCAGGTCAACAGAAGGTTGAAATCAACAAAGACGTAACTTTTGATGAAAGGATTGCATTCAATAAATTTATAGAAGACTCCATAGACTCCAACGAAGAAGAGGAACATGAAGATACCAAAGAAGAAAGTACAAAACACCCCAGTGAAGAACCA
>ML797135.1:470773-487611 GCA_009831015.1 Picea engelmannii
GTCTTCATCTTTTTTAAGCCATTGAATGCAAGCCTTTATACCTAGTTACCACTGCTGAAATTGAAAGGTATAAGTGCTGGTCACTTATCAGAAACAATCTGAAAATATCTTTTCACTGATTTCCCCTCAGGCTGGAAGGATGCACAACTCTGATACCACTGTAAGATCCCCTTTCAAGGTTGTTGATATGTTTTTGTTTTTATTTAAATTTCCTATTTGTTCTTTAAGAAAACTTCACAACAGACCCACAACAATTTGGCACACATGGGATTTTATTGCATTCAAATACCAAAGAGAAACAATGACATTCAATGTAGATCATTACAATCTTATTCAAACTGTGATAACAACAATAAAATAAAAAAAACAATCAGATCTGTTCATTCTTTCTGACTTGTAGATAACCAATCTGTGGACAACATTTATTGCAGGGAATCGACCTCCTTTGAGACACTACAAACAACAATTGATTGGAACGATTCTGTGAATAAGTAGAGGAGAGTAAACTGTAAAGGCTATTCGATCTGCACTATAATGGTCCCCTCTGAATCCCCACGACCTGATAATAGTGGTGTGACTTCCTTCTTCTGTCCCCACGAGTTGCAATAAGGGTACAACACCCTCTTTAAGACTCCCACGATTGCAATATTAGGCACAACCTCCCTTTTTTGACTGCCCACAACTGCAATAATAGGCACAACCTCCCTTTGTGACTGCAATTAGATGAGTATTCCCTCCTTCAAGAATGCAACGAGTTGTAATGATTGAAACGACCCTCTTCCTCAATGCCACGTGTTGCAAAAAATTATTTGACCCCTTTGGAATGAGTGGTGATGAACTCTGCAGCTCAACCTGTAATGGAATGACCTCCTCAAACACCCACAAATCTGAAAATGCCAACGATTTGACCACTAAGGCACCTTCCTTCTTCAACAATGAAATCCAGTGAGAGATTTGTGTGATCTCTCCTTCTGATAAGCTAGGGTGGATTTGTTTCACCACTGAAACCAATCGTTCAAGAGTTTCAGGCCCCAAAGCCTCAAAAAGCTACGAGAGCTCTCCAAATCAATTTTGATAAAAATGATCATGAATAATGAGAATGAACTCCATACTATATGGATGGATTCCATATATTTTGTTCCATATAGTTGGTATGGACCATACATGCACCTTGAAAAATGTGCATCTAGGGAAATGTGCATTGTGGTTTTAGATTTTGTCTCCATATGTTTTATCAACACCTTGAGAAGTGCACAAGTGTTGTTCTTGCATCTTGAGAATCGTGATGCCCCTTCATTCTACAACACTTTAAATGAGTTTATAAATCCTAAATTCGTACCCAGAAATTAAAATTTTTGACGTAAGCCTAAGCCGACCTATACAAATTCAGAAATAAGCAAAGTGTTGAATTATCTTTTGCGTTGTGTGTCAATTTTCACATGCAACTCTATGTGACTAATTTTCAGATTTGAAAATTGCTTCCTAGTGAGCTAACAGTAAACCCTAGCTGTTATCACTGAACAAATTTACATTGAAAATTATTGACTGAAAATATATGCAGTGGAAACAACAAGATCAAGGATGAATCATCAAACACATGAGACACAAATTTCTGTTCTGTAACCTTATCAATTTCAGAAATTCTGACGGAAAAACCAACCCTCCCAACCAATACAAATTCACCAAAATCTGAGGACAACCTTATACTTCCAAAACCACAAAATATTAGCAAAATACTTGGGACAAATCCCAACTTACAAATCTGTTGCAGATCACCTGTATGGTCTGTTGACGTCACCTATACTTCTACTGACATCAGCTTATACAAACCTGTTCTTGCTCAGAAACCTTGTACAGATGTATGCGATTCACCCTTCTACAATCTGTGTACATATGCGACTGTGCCCACTGCGACCCGTTTAAATGTACAAAAAACTGTACAGACACTTACGTACAATTCGCTCCACTCGTACAGTTTCTTCCTTCTGTGGATGCCTCTTTTCTAGGCCAAATTTTCCAAAGTTACAAACATTCCCCTGTTGAAGTCACCAAGCCTCCTAGCACAAGTTCTCATTCACTTATGCTAACTCCATACTTGCACAATCGATCAAATGTTACAATGACCTCTCTCCTTTACATACAAGTTCAATGAGTGAATTTAGGCACCCGTTCTAAACTCAACAATTAATTAGAATATTTTAATCCTCTTTGTGGGTGTGGTAACCCCACACAGGCCCACAAAGCCCATTAACTTTCCCATGAGGCCCTAGCCTCATTGTGGGTACGATTTCACTGAAACAAAAGACTAAACTAGTGCCAACGAAGATTCCCACATGCCTAACACCTTGACCTCTTGTGGGAATACCTCCAGAAGCTGCAATATCATCGACATTGTGATGTCTTCTTCTTAGTCTTTGCTTGCCTCTTTGATGTTGTAGTGTGCCAACCAATGCCTTGACCATGCAACCTTGTCGATATGCTCAAGCTGACTTTGTTCCTCACATGTTCCAAATGCCAAACTCTACCTTGGCTTTGATACCATGTTGTAAATGCATATAACAATAACAGAAAACAAAGTGCACCAGTAGTAGAAGAGACATCACTCAAATAATCTTCATAACCTTTTCAAACACTACATTATATGAGAATACAATTTAAGGTAACCCTTCATATTCTAAAGTTATTCTTCACATTCCACTATTAGTGACTTAAGCTAATTCTAACTTATGCCATAATAATAATGTACTGTGTATTAACATGTACTTTATTGACTGTGTGACTAAAGTACTTCCTAGTGGATATGACCATTACACATACTTTATCATTCAAGATGCTTTTGCACCAGCCAGATTAATGCTAGACACTAATTTTTCCATCACTTTAGTTACCTGAGTGGAAGGACATGATTAAATTATTGTATGCAGTAACTCATACTGAAGCCATGATAGGAGTGATTCCACAATGGAAGAGTTCTTGAGTGGTGTTACCTTCCTTATACACACCTACAAGTGTGGAGAAGTCTCCAATCCACTTGGTGTGTCCTTGGAGGCACAAGCCTAAGTCCAGATCCATTGTCACCTCGATTCGGACCTTTTCCGTCTAGGCTCACTCCTAGGGAAGCCAAGGAGGGTAGACCCTACTTAACTATGTTAAATTTTAATTAATGATCTAGTAGTTAATTTAGTTTTTAGTTAGGGAGACCCAACCCAATGACAAACAAACAATGCAAATGCAATTCCTTCAATGACAGGCAAACCTGTTCTTCTACAACATAATAAAAATACTAGTGCCCAAATATACCCAAAGTTCACTTATGCAGTTAAAGATATATCTACAACATGAAATAAAACATAAAATATTTACACAATGAATTAAACAATGAAATGATCTTTTAACTTTAGACAATTATGTCCAAATAAATAAAGAATACTTATAACCAAAAATAAAGATGCTTTAATACATGTAAGTATCCACAATAAAATAATTTGCTGAAAAGTAAATAGCTTGAAATAAAAGATTGCTTGGAAAATAAAATTGCACAACTTGGAAAGTAAGATTGCTTTGAAAGTGAATAACTAAACTTGAAATGCAATGTTGTGAATGTTGTTTTGGTTGATTTTAATAAGTTTTAGGTCTCTCTTGAGCTTAGGGGATTAGATGTGAATTGTTGTAGTCCTAAGCTATGTGACTAGCCCAAATCCCTATCCCTTCAACCAAAAGGAAGTGTTGGGCGCTCAAGAAGAAGAACAAACAAGGTTTTTCCCTAGCTCCACAGGTCAAATCCAGAATGCTTGGGCGCTCAACAAGAGGGACATGTAGTGCCGTGAAACCGTCCCTGGATTCAATCTCTTCTAGCCTCTCAAGTCACCCTATTTTGGTGGTTGAAACAATAAGTGGATTGAGTGCCTAATTAATCTAGCCACACGGTCCTTTTGCCCTTTCTTAGTCACCCAAGATCCACAAAGTGGCAAGGGGAGGGAATACGGGGCAGAAGGCGGGGCACAAATTCAATTACTTTGCAATGAAATAAACTATATACTAGCCTTCACAATTTTGCAAGGTTGGCAAAGCCAAACCCAATGCAAGGTGTAGGAGAAAATTAATAAACTTGAATGAAATAACTTGGAAAAAAATAACAACAATGACTAGCCACACAACTTTGCCTTAAGAACAAAGGTGGGAAAAAAAAGATAACTTGGCAACTTCACAACAATGGCACAATGTGGAGGACAAGCCTACAAATTTTGTCCCAAGGTGGGTGAAATAAAAATAACTTAAATGAAAGAATTATACTAGCCACACAACCTTCTTTTTATGGGAGAAGTGGGCCAAACAATAATATGTAAAAACAAAAAATTAAAATCTAATCTAGCCTTCATGATTTTGCATGGATGGAAAGACCAATCACTATGCAAGGTGTGGGCAAACTAAAGCTAAATTACAATATCAGATTTTTGGAACTTAAAGTGAGAATGCAAGCCCAAGAGACTCTCTTGGGCTGCTTAAGATGAGAAATGGAAGAGATTTTGGTACCCAAACTCGTGGAGGCTTCCTTGAGTGTTTTGGGGAAAAAAACGAGCCACACCTCCCCTTAACCTGGCGAGAACCTGCATAAAACAACAAACTATGCTTGCTGGAAAATGCTACAAAACACTTAGAAATGATTAATTTCTGTTAGTACATAAAATAGAAATTAAAAGGTAAAATTCTGAATATAGAAGTGAAGTTTAAATGATTATTTCAGACCAAATAAATGTTTGAAAGTAAGAGGAAATGATGAAAATGAGAATAAAAAAATTATTAAAAGCCTTAGATGGTTGAATGAGTGAATTTTCAGATCTGAAATTCACTCCTCCAAGCCTTTGGTGACCTACAAATGAGTATATACTTGCTACACAATACAACAAGGAGGTGAGTGCATCTAATAAGATTGCAAAATACTTTCCAAACTTGAAAGAAACAATCACAAAACTAATAACAATACTACTACCAATCCTTCCCAAGCAAAATACTTTACTTGGGTCTCCAAGTTAAACTAATGAAAGCAAGAAATACAAGAATTAAAATGCAGCAATGTCACCTCACAAGAACACCATGAACAACACCAAGAAGACTACCGATGCACACAAGAAATCCTCCAAAGCTTGTTTTATTATTCACAAAATGTTGCTGCAAATACTTGCAACAAGATTTACAATGAGAGAATGGGAGAGAGAAAGAAGAGAATGGAAGAAATTTGGGCAGCATAGACTTGCTCTGAGAATAGATCCTAAAAGGAGGAGAGGAGCCATTGTTTTAAGGGAGAGAAGCAAGAGAGACCCCCCTTGCATGCTCTTCAAGTGACATTCATGCAAGAGGGAGGCTCACTCAAAGGGGGGGCACCATGAGAGAGGGGAACTCCCATTAGAAGAGGAAACTCAAAAATGAGGGAATAAACCCCCTATCTTAAGTTTAAAACTCTCTCTAAAGTCCCAAGGGGTCACCCAAGGTGTGGAATGGCCCCCCCACGTGGTCCCAATCACCAAATAGCCAATCCAATGGAGATGGTGAGCCCCACAAGAGACAAATTCGCCCCCCTCTCTAAAGTTAGGTTGTATGGGGGGTGGGAAAGGGAGAATTTGATTTATTTGACCCCTTATTACATATAAATGACTTAGGAAACAAATTTTCCCCCTTTTCTCATGTTTTACAACTTTTGGCAAAATTTGACATTTTTAATTTAGCTAATTATTTGCTGATTTTTTACTGACTTGGACTCTTCATGGACATTGACTTAGCAAAACTTGTCCAATTGAGCTGAAACTTGGTCCAAGGGTGTAGGGGGTCATAAGCCATTTGATTTGAGTACCCATACCTCTATACAAAATCCCCAAGGACCAAATTTTTACATTTTTCATCAAAAAAATTAAAATTTCCAATAAACGGAAAATTTTAATTAAAAAAAAAAATCCTATCAAAACTTAAAGGAATTTCGTAAGACTCTAGGACATGTCTATCATGGTCATTTACAACATTTCTAAACCTTAGCCATCCATTGGGCTCGATCATTAGAACGCCTTTCACCACTTTGGAGGATAATTTGAGTGAAAAACTCAAGGATAATTAAAATTGTCGGTAAGCAAGACTAATTACCTGAGGAAAAAAAAAAACACTCGATGAAAGAACTTCCCTAATAATAAATTCCTAGGCAACTAATTAAAAATTGACCCATGCTAACATATTACATTATTATCCCACATAGGGGAGCGTACATTCCGAGTACATAGAAAAAAGTGTTGGGGGCAAAATTGCCCTGCTGAGCCATAAGTATTTAAATATGTTGTACCACAAGGTACATATCTTCATGGTACATGACATTGACACCTAGTTGAAATAGGTGGTCAACATCTGGCTCCACATGGGGACGTATGTTCGATCTTTTTGGAAGGAGAGAATGTGAGAACCTCAGAATTTGCAAAACAGAGTGTTCACCAATACCCAACAAAAGTACATGTGTAAAAAGAATAAACCATAAATAAATGAAATGATATTGACAATAATCACATACACAAAATGACTATACAATGAAATATATACATAAATGAAATAATAACAAAACTGAAAGAATCAAAGGAAAAAGGTTAGAGATATGTTACAAAGGGTGCCCCTCTGGAGACCAAGTTGCTCATCATTTGAAAAATAGCTTGATTTTTGCCCATTCCTTGGGATGTTCACGGGCTCACCATCCAAGTGGCTAAGGTGGAAAGAATGCAGACCGACCACAACATGTATGAGGTAAGACCCCAGGTGTCTGAAAAGTCCCTGTCCCGGGTGACTCGTTGAAGATCCTTTTCCAAGTTTTATCAACTTGGAGGTTTTCTTGAGAATATACCACCCAAGCAACATGCTTTTTCCTCTTTTCAACCAAACTTTGAAGTCTGGCCAACTTTGTAAATTTTTTGTAAATTTTTGCATATGATTAACATGGTGGAAGGCCAACCACTGTTCGTAATGATTTGGAATTTGTAAACTACGATTGCCTTCCATGTTCCCACTAACTTATATTGAATCATTTGATGGGTGAGAGGTTGGAAGTTGGATTGTCAAGGATATTTCTTCATTGTTTCCATCAAGGTTGTCGAGGATCTTTTCCGAAGAGATGGGTTCTTCGGGAGGCGGGTGGGGATGTGAATTATTTGGATATTCAACAACTTCAAACTCGATTTCCCCTTGATCAATCAATGACTCATTTATGGGCTCATCCAGAATTTCAAGGTGAAATTCCCTTTCTTGTTCATTGTGAAGCTCTAGTTCTATAAGATCTGAATATCCAATGTAATTACTTGTACTAGCAAGGTGAGATTTCAAGACTCTCAACTGATTTATACCAATGAATTCTGTGGTTTTAATATCCTCTATCAATTTCTTGTCAGGAGCTGCTGAAGCATCTAGTCAAAGACAATCTTCCTGTTCATCCCCCCATCTCTCTAAAAAGGCATGTATCAAACCTGTATGGTCTCGAACTCATAATCATCCGAATCATGAAACCAATCATAAGCATCTTCCTCAACAAAAGTCAAGGCAAACAATTTCATTAGAGCATCCGAATGAATATGTGGACCACACCATTTACTAATACACCACCAAAAGGCTTTGATGTGAGAGTTAGCATCATCATTATTACGAAAATCAGACAAGTTTTCAATAGCTGCTTCAGGAAGTTCATGAGGATAACCAATTATTCTTGAAAAATCAATGGGATTAAAAAAATCCTCCAAAAGTAGACTCATGAGAAAAGAAAAAGAAAAAGAAAAAAAAAGGTTTACAGGAACGGACTGGGACCCAAAAATTATTAAGGATTAGTAGTTGTAGGATTATTATGTGCAAAAAAGAGATGTATATCAGGGATTTCTTTTTCTCCAAGACTTTCAAGGAACCTACGAGGAGCTAGTTTGTTTATTCTCCTCCTATACACCCTTTCAGGTTCAGGAAAATAATTAACCCACCCTTGCGGGTTGCTCCTGGTAGGATGCCTCAAGGAATGATTAAGTGGAGTCGCCACTTGGAGACTAAGCAATGGCAAATAACACAATCAAGTTTAAAAAAAAAAAATAATAAGGGAAAAGTTTATTACTTAGTTTTTTAAAGAATTAATTAGATTTAGTTGATTAACCAAGGATAAGAGACTTATCCCTGACAACGGCGCCAAAGATGTTACTGTCTTTATACACACCTACAAGCATGGAAAAGTCTCCAACCCACTTGGTGTGTCCTTGGAGGCACAAGCCTAAGTCCAGACTCACTGTCACCTCGATCTAGACCTATTCCGTCTAGGCTCACTCCTAGGGAAGCCAAAGGGGTAGACCCTACTTAACTATGTTAAGTTTTAATTAATGATCTAGGAGTTAATTTGGTTTTTAGTTAGGGAGACCCAACCCAATGACGAGCAAACAATGCAAATGCAATTCCTTCAATGATAGGAAAACTTTTTCTTCTACAACACAATAAAAAGACTAGTGCCCAAATATACCCAAAGTTCACTTATGCAATTAAAGATATATCTACAACATGAAATAAAACATGAAATATTTACACAATGAATTAAACAATGAAATGATCTTTTAACTTTAGACAGTTATCTCCAAATAAATAAAGAATACTTATAACCAAAAATAAAGATGCTTTAATACATGTAAGTATCGACAATGAAAGAATTTGTTGAAAAGTAAATAGCTTTAAATAAAAGATTGTTTGGAAAATAAAATTGCACAACTTGGAAAGTAAGATTGCTTTGAAAGTGAATAGCTAAACTTGAAATGCAATGTTGTGAATGTTGTGTTGGTTGATTTTAATAAGTTTTAGGTCTCTCTTGAGCTTAAGGGACTGGATGTGAATTGTTGTAGTCCTAAGCTATGTGACTATCCCAAATCCCTATCCCTTCAACCAAAGGAAGTGCTGGGCACTCAAGAAGAAGAACAAACAAGGTTCTTCTCTAGCTCCACAGGTCAAATCCAGAATGCTTGGGCGCTCAACAAGAGGAACACGTAGTGTCGTGAAATTGTCCCCGGATTCAACCTCTTCTAGCCTCCCAAGTCACCCTGTTTTGGTGGTTGAAACAATAAGTGGATTGAGTGCCTAATTAATCTAGCCACACGGTCCTTTTGCCCTTTCTTAGTTACCCAAGATCCACAAAGTGGCAAGGGGAGGGAATACGGGGCACAAATTCAATTACTTTGCAATGAAATAAACTATATACTAGCCTTCACGATTTTGCAAGGTTGGCAAAGCCAAACACAATGCAAGGTGTGGGCGAAAATTAATAAACTTGAATGAAATAACGTGGAAAAGAATAACAACAATGACTAGCCACACAACTTTTCCTTAAGGGCAAAGGTGGGAAAAAAAAGATAACTTGGAAACCTCACAACAATGGCACAATGTGGAGGACAAACCTACCGATTTTGTGCCAAGGTGTGTGAAATAAAAATAACTTAAATGAAAGAATTATACTAGCCACACAACCTTCTCTTTATGGGAGAAGTGGGGCAAACAATAATATGTAAAACAAAAAATTAAAATCTAATTTAGCCTTCACGATTTTGCATGGATGGCAAGACCAATCACTATGCAAGGTGTGGACAAACTAAATCTAAATTTCAATGTTATATTTTTGGAACTTAAAGTGAGAATGCAAGCCCAATAGACTCTCTTGGGCTTCTTACAATGAAAAAGAAGATGAGAAATGGAAGAGATTTTGGTACCCAAACTCTTGGAGGCTTATTTGAGTGTTTTGGGGCCAAAAACAAACAACACCTCCCTTTAACCTAGCGAGAACCTGCATAAAATAGCAAGCTATGCTTGCTGAAAAATGCTACAAAACACTTAGAAATGATTAATTTCTGTTAGTACATAAAACAAAAATTAAAAGGTAAAATTTTGAATACAGAAGTGAAGTTTAAATGACTATTTCAGACCAAAGAAATGCTTGAAAGCAAGAGGAAAGGATGAAAATGAGAACAAAAAAATATTAGAAGCCTTGGATGGTTGAATGAGTGAATTTCCAGATCTGAAATTCACTCCTCCAAGCCTTTGGTGACCTACAAATGAGTATATACTTGCTACTCAATACAACAAGGAGGTGAGTGCATCTAATAAGATTGCAAAATACTTTCCAAACTTGAAAGAAACAATCACAAAACTAATAGCAATACTACTACCAATCCTTCCCAAGCAAAATACTTTGCTTGGGTCTCCAAGTTAAACTAATGAAAGCAATAAATACAAGAATTAAAATGCAGCAATATCACCTCACAAGAACACCATGAATGACACCAAGAAGACTCCTAATGCACACAAGAGATCCTCCAAAACTTCTTTTATTATTCACAAAATGTTGCTGCAAATACTTGAAACAAGATTTACAATGAGAGAATGGGAGAGAGAAAGAAGAGAATGGGAGAAATTTGGGTAGCATAGACTTGCTCTAAGAATAGATCCGAAAAGGAGGAGAGGAGCCTTTCTTTTAAGGGAGAGAAGCAAGAGAGACCCCCCTTGCATGCTCTCCAAGTAGCATTCATGCAAGAGGGAGGCTCACTCAAAGAGGGGGGCGGGGGAGAGGGCGGCGTGCACCATGAGAGAGGGGAACTAAAAAATGGGGGAAGAAACCCCCTATCCTAAGTTTAAACCTCTATCCAAAGTCCCAAGGTGTGGAATGGGGCCTCCATGTGGTCCCCATCACCAAATGACCAATCCAATGGAGATGATGAGCCCCACAAGAGACAAATTCGCCTCCCTCTCTAAAGTTAAGGTTTATGAGGGGTGGGAAAGGGGGAATTTGGTTTATTTGACCCCTTATTACATAGAAATGACTTAGGAAACAACTTTTCCCCATTTTCTCATGTTTTACAACTTTTGACAAAATTTGGCATTTTTAATTTAGCCAATTATTTGTGGATTTTTGACTGACTTGAACTCTTCATGGACATTGACCTAGCAAAAATTGTCCAATTGAGTTGAAACTAGGTCCAATGGTGTAGGGGGTCATAATACATTTGATTTGAGTATCCATACCCCTATACAAAATCCCCAAGGACCAATTTTTTACATTTTTCATCAAAAATAATTAAAATTTCCAATTAACAGAAGATTTTAATTAAGAAAAATCGTATCAAAACTTAACGGAATTCCGCAAGACTCTAGGAGATGTCTAGCATGGTCATTTACAACATCTCTAAACCTTAGCCATCCATTGGGTTCGATCATTAGAATGCCTTTCACCACTTTGGAGGATAATTTGAGTGAAAAACTCAAGGATAATTAAAATTGCCGGTAAGCAGGATTAATTACCTGAGGAAAAAAAACACTCAATGAAAGGACTTCCCTAATGATAAAGTCCTAGACAACTAACTAAAAATTGACTCATGCTAACATATTACATTATTATCCCATGCAGGGGAGCAGACATCCCGAGTACATAGAAAAAAGTGTTGGGGGAAAAATTGCCCTGCTGAGCCATAAGTCTTCAAATATGTTGTACCATAAGGTACATATCTTCATGGTATATGACGTTGACACCTAGTCGAAATAGGTGGTCAACAAGTGGTAAACCTGAAAGGTTATGAAGTTTTTAGATTAATAGCTTATTTTCTGATGGATAAGGTGTCTATCTAAGGAGAAAAATTTAGATTAGTTGTTAGCAAGATGGAGAGTGATAGGAGGATTCCCTCTCTTCTTAAAAATAGAAAGTTTTCCATGGAAGAAATTCTCTTTAAAGAGGAAACATGGGAAAGCACTTTCAAAACCCATGCAGTGCTATTATTGAAATTATGAAAGTGGCATTCTTTTAATCTTTTATTTGAGAAAGTTAAACTGCACGCACAGCATGCCTATTGCAACACTAAACTTGATGGAGATTGTCAAATTCAGTGTTTGTTAAAATCTGTGAACACAGTTTTCTGCCAACTACATTCATATTGTATCTCAATAACATAACAGCTTGTCAAATATAGTATTCATTAAAATATGTTCTGACAGTCTTCTGCCCACTATGTACCTATTGCAAATGAATAAATCAATGGAGATTGTGAAATACATATTTATTAAGATATTCTGTGACAGTCTTATGCAAAGCCAGTATATTTTTTACATTCACCAAATAAAGGCATCCTTTACTCCATCCCTTACTAGATACGATGATGCAAAAAGTGTGTACCTAAAAGAGATCACTACTGTGAATGTTGTGATGTATGGTTTTTATGGTTGAGAGCATCTAAAGTTGAATTCTAAGTCCAGAACAGAATGTCTAAGTGAAACTAACTTCCCATGTAGGTGGTATGCACAGAAGGCCCAGATAGAGTTAGAGAGCTGATGACTATGGGTGCATCTTTTGATCATGGTGAAGATGGTAGCTTACATCTTGCTAGAGAGGGTGGGCATTCTCATCACCGTATTGTTCATGCAGCAGATATGACAGGCAGAGAGATTGAGCGAGCTCTGTTGAAGGCTGTTGTTAACAACCCCAACATCACCATGTTTGAGCATCACTTTGCCATAGACTTGCTTACATCTGAGGTACTGTTCGTAATTTTCTTGCTGTATGCTTTCATCAGACATATAAGTCAACCTTTCAAATTGATCTTCGAGGAGAAGAGATGGACACTATGAATCATATTTCTGCATGTATTATTTGTGCAGGATGGATCAAATATTTACTGCCATGGCGTGGAAACACTGAACACAGAGACCAATGCGGTAAAGCTTATTTTCCATCACTACAAGACGCAAGCAAGGCACACGACAGAAAACAAGATCAAGAAAGCTCACATTTAACTTTTCTCGATATATATCTTCAATTCTGTATGCTGCTCTAAGTGCATAGAAGTGCATTTTATCTTTAAAAACAGTGGGGTTCAGGAATGGTAAAATATCCAATTTAATCATTTACAATTTTCATTGTGCACAGGTGGTCCGCTTCATTTCAAGGGTAACTTTACTTGCATCTGGTGGGGCTGGACATATTTATCCTACTACCACAAACCCTCGTGTAAGTGGGAACTTTTATACCTACATTTATTCATCGTGCATGTTCAGAACTTGTGATACAATACAATTAGCTGTTCATAGATATGGGTGCAGTGTAACTTACTAATGCTAAGATGTAGATGCCAATACAGAACATATTGCATGGTACTGAGATGAAAAGATGCCAACTCAAAACAAAAAAAGCCTTTTTAAGGGGGCACAAATGCATCTTATATTTCACTAATGTACAAAAGAAGATAGGTTGTAAAATCATACATTTCCAGCCAGAGTAAGGTTACCCTCAGTCCCCCTCCCTATGTGAACAAGGAGAGTGAGCATGTCTGCTTTGGATCCAACTTCAAGAGAATCGATTGCTTTCAAAAAAATTCCTATTCTAGTTGCAAATTGCACAGCTGAATCAGATTTGAATGGAACCACTTTCCCCAGATGAAGCAGCGTAGTTTCTTCATCGAATCTAGTTTGGCAGAGCCTTTGCCATAAAAAGGAAATGTCTGTTAATTTAGTAGTATCCCATATGTCTCTTCTTGCTTGACTTACTCATTATCTCCAAAAATTGTTAAAGTTTGTAGCTCATATAGGTATTTCCGCAAGTGTGTCTTCTTGTGGAAATCGTCATTAAATGTATCCTATGCTTTTTCTAGAGTTCACTTTATTAATTAATTAATAAAGTGAACGTCTTTTTATAAAGTGACTTTTAATTAATAAAAGTGCCTAAGTTGGGTCACTTAGTGATTTAATTAAAAGAGAGCCATTGATCTCACGGTTAGATCTTGACCATTGAGATTAGCGATTTGGATCAAGTCAAAGTTATAAAAGACAACAAAGGGCA
This sequence comes from Picea engelmannii, assembly GCA_009831015.1. Lineage (NCBI taxonomy): Eukaryota > Viridiplantae > Streptophyta > Pinopsida > Pinales > Pinaceae > Picea > Picea engelmannii. The sequence continues at coordinate 484,623 of ML797135.1, forward strand.
AAGGACAAAGACACATAGAGAGATCATTCATTCACAAGTCACGTGAGTGATTGAGGAAGATCAAAGTTTTGATTTTTCAGCATGGCGAGAAGTTTACAACAAGAAGAGATCAACAAAAAGGCAGCAGTAATTACCACCAAGGAGGACCATACAACAGCTAGCAAACAGGGCCACACGTGTGGACCATGAGCAGCTTGAAAGGGTCACACATGTGGGCCGTACAAGTGCAGCAGGGCTGCACAGATTCCAAGACAATGGCTGAGAAGTTTGCAGACTGCACGTGTGAGCAGGACAGCCCACACATGCGAGTCCATACAGGCTGTACAGGAGCAAGACGTACTGTTGCAGGCTGTACAATGGTGTTGAGGTGCGGTTTCCAATGATTTTTGTCTTTTATATTTTGTTGTTTTCGATGTAAAATTCTCAGAGCCATTTTTCCTGTGAAGGGAGCTCTTGTAAGTTCTGACAATTAAATGAAGAACTGATTTGAGGAGCAGAAAGTTGAATGTGCTATGTGATTTGCTTTTCTAGTTTCTGCTGCATTAAAGAAGTAAATAATTCCAGTATAGTAATTAGATTTAATCTACTTGCTTAGTTTTGTTGGTCTTAAGAAATTTACATGGTATCAGAGCTCTTGCTCTGAGGGAAAAGCATATCCAATTGATATAGTGCAGATTGTCATAGTAAGCTTCAAGAACAAATCTAAGGATGACCATGTCAATCATCAGCGTAAAGGTTGAGGGTCGGGGTTTCAAATTTTTTGCCTTGGAAGGCAAGACTGATACTGCTCCTGAAGGAGCAAGAGTTGTGGGAGGTCGTGACCAACGGTGTTCCTGCTCCAGCACCAACTCAGACTACAACTTAGGAGGCACTCAGAAGGTGCAGCCAGATCCGGCTATAAGAGCAACGTTGGAGGACATAAAGGAACAAAGGGTAATTCTTGAAGCCATCAAGGATCATCTGATCGCCCACATATCAGAGAAGACCGGTTCCAAGGAGATGTATAATTTCCTAGTATCACTTTTCCAAAGTGATAACATGAGTTGGAAGATGATTCTCAGAACCAAGCTCAGAGAATGCATAATGACCAACTCTGACAATGTGACCAACTACCTTATGAGGATCACATAGACCCACGACCATCTTGCAGCTATTGGGGAAGTTGTATTGGATGCAGAGCTAGTAAATGTTGCTCTAAATGGATTCACCAAGGCATGGGAACCATTCATCATGGGCATTTGTGCCCAGGAGAAACTTCCCAAGTGGGAGAGACTCTGGGATGACTGCATTCAGTTGGAGACTCGTAGAGATTCTAGGCCTAGCAAGTAGGGAGGAAGTGGAGGAGATGGAAACTTAGCCCTTGTCATCAAAACCAAGAAAGGCAAAGGGAAAGTTTTTGTCAAGAAGGGTGATAGTCAGGGAGAGGGTCAACAGTCTAGGTAGAAGAGGGACATGAACAAGATCAAATGCTACATTTTCCATAAGAATGGCCACTTTGCCTCTCAGTGTCCACAGAGGAAGAAAGGCAAGTCACAGATAGTTCCAACGACAACAGAGGCACAATTGAGCGAACTTGCATCCAAGTTCGAGAGTGAAGTTTTATTCGTGTCTTGCCTTTCTACCAGCACTACTCCCAACAGTGCTTGGTACTTGGACAGTGGCGCATCCTGCCATATGACAGAGGCTAGAGAGCTATTCAGTAGTTCATCAGAGGAGGACTAAGAGCTTCACATACATCTTGGCAACAATGCCAAGTATCCATTGAAGGGTCAGGGGACAATGCAGTTCCAGCTTGAGTGAGGTGGATCCTTTGATGCACAGGAGGTACTGTATGTACCTAGATTGAAGAAGAACTTGTTTTCCATCTCAGTCATGGAGGACAAAGGTTATGAGGTTAACTTCTGGAGGCGACAGGTGTTCATTCACCGAGAGGGAGCCAATACAGACACTGCTTTGAGGATTGGAGTCCGAGATGGGAACCTTTATAGACTTCAGATCCATCCTGTTTAGGCATTGATACACACTAGTGAGAGCTTGTGCGAGTTGTGGCACAGGAGGATGGGGCATCTCCATCACAAAGCTCTACCATTATTGAGACTGATGGTCACTGGGCTTCCAGACTTCATTCTGGATCATCAGGGGGTGTGCAGAGGTTGTGATATTGGCAAGAATGTCAAGGCACCTTTTCCTAGCAGTGAGACTCGATCCAAGGGCATCTTGGATCTGATTCATTCTGACGTTGGAGGGCCTATGTTAGTAGATTCAGTGAAGGGTGCATCCTACTATGTGACCTTCATTGATGACTTCTCCAGGAAGACCTGGATCTACTTCATGAAGACCAAGGACGAGGTCTTCAGTCACTTTTGAGCTTTCAAATCTCAAGTGGAGAACATGACAGGAAGGAAGATCACGGTGTTGAGGACAAATAACAAGGGTGATTTCACCTCTACAAAGTTCACTGATGCTTGCAATACAATTGTGTATTCGCAGAACAAGATCCCACACAAGATACTAGAGGATAAGACACCGGAGGAAGCCTTCACAGGAAAGAGACCCGAGATAGGAAATCTCAGGATTTTTGGTTGTCCAGTCTATATCCACATTCCAGTGGAGAAGAGGATAAAATTGTAGCCCTCAGGGGAGAGGGGCATCTTAGTGGGATACAACAAGGATTTGAAGGCTTACAGAGTCCTTTTGATAGAGCAACGAAGGACAGTGGTGAGCTGAGAGTCAAGTTCGAGGAGAACTTGGCATCTAGGAAATCTCAGGACCTACCAACAGTTATAGAAGGGCACAGTAGGTGGACCCAAAGGATGAGTTGAGAGCAGATATTTCCAGTGCAAGGTGCCAAACTTCAAAGGAGGTGGAGGAGCAGTCAGCCCTTTCGAAAGTGGAGGATCACATTTCGGATTTGGTCATACAACAATTAAAGAATAAGTTTGCCTGCAAATCTGAAAGATTGAAAGGTTATAGGAATGCAATTTGGGAC
>ML797136.1:13592-23908 GCA_009831015.1 Picea engelmannii
GTCAACCACAGGGTCATACGCTTGTAAATGATAATCCCTAAAAATATTTGGGAGCTTCCAGCTATTACCTGTGTTGCATATTTCTCGCAAGTGTAGGCTGTCGAAGTAATTAATGGAAGTAGTTGTCATCCTGCTCCTCTCTTCCTCTTCTTGAGAATGATCGTGGAGAGATTTCATGGCCACCTCCAGTGGGAGGTGTTCATGGGCGTCTATATCTGGTTGTAGAGATGGCATCTCATCTCGTGCTTTTTCATACGTTGTCTTCTTTTGTATGTGGTCTGGCATGGCTCTACAACTACAGGAAGACCAAAAATCGCTGCTAGAAGACCAGAAATTTTCTAAGAGTTTGCTTCAAATAAGGAGTTGCAATCGCAGAAAGGGAACTGACCAAACAATCGCAGCGTGACCCGCTGAACTAGAGAGGAAGAGCCCTTGCAAGGCTGTGTAGCCCGAAGGATGAGGATCCACACTGGAGAGATTGCCGATGCTCGCCCTCAAAATGCTGATTAGATCTAAGGGTGATGAAGCTGTTTGAAGAAGACCTAATCTGCCGAGGAGCTAACCTCTAAGGATTGCGCAGATCTGAGAAGAGGGTTTTTTGCTGAAAATGGTGCTTGCAATGATCCGAACTAAGCCCAGAAATAGGGCATAGGTCTGAAGATAGGATCTGTGCTTAGTTTGTGCATCAGAATGATCTGCTCTTCTTCTTACAAGCTAAAAAGGGTGTAGACCGAGCCAAAATAATAAAAAAGAGACTGCAACTAGCTGATCCATGGAGGAGCAGGGCTATAAGAAGGCCTAGATCCGGAGATAACAACCTATAGTATGTGAAATATTCAGAATATAGCCCTAGATCCGGAGATAGCAACCTATAGTATGTGAAATATTCAGAAAACGCTTAGATATGATACCATTTGATGAGTGTCAAAATGAAGAAAGCTGCTCTCAAGTAACCCCAAAACCAACCCAAACAATATAGACACAAAATTACTCATATCATATTGATTTTTCTAAACTCTTATAAATAGTATATTGGCAATGGGCATTCAATCTTACGAGAGTGGTTTTTGGGGCCAGGGTGGTTTTTTTGGGTTAGTTAATGTTCCACTTTTTCAGTTAGATTGCTTTTAAATAGGATGATCCGGGTTGTGGTCAAAAGGTCTGGTTGTGGTCAAAAGGTCAAAACTCTTAGAGACAAAGTTCAATGAGCGAGATTCTCGACACACTAGTAAAACTTTAATACAATAGTGATTATCGAATTTAGTTACATTTTTGCCAAATAAAAAAAAGTTATATTAGTGATTTTATTCCACAATTAAAAATTTATAATTATTAAAAAAAAAATTCAACAAAATTTTGAAGAAACTCGGGAAACCGCCAACGGAGATAATGGGGTCTAATTTCAAGGGCATGAAGAGATTAAGATAAACTATTAAAACATTCTTCTTCTCTTCCAAAGAAACTTTTGGGGAAGGGGAGGGGAAGGGGAAACCTTTAAGTACTTTTTCATGATTCATGGACTGTAAAAAGGAAAGGTGTTCTAGCTTCCTAGATTATTGAGCCTAATACCAATGTAATCAAGAGAGTCCAACCTATCATAACTATGAAAATTTTCTTTTTTTCTTAAAAGAAACCCTTAGAGTACTTTCCCCTAATTGATGATTGTAAAATGTAAACTACTTACCTAGATTAGAGACTTAATCTCAAGCCGATTAAAACAGTAGAACCCATCATAACTATTAAATCTTTTATTTAAAAAAAAAAAAACTTATCATTAAAGAAGAGATGTCTTCCCAAACTTAAAAACATTTAAACTAATCCTTGAGACTTATAACTATTAAAACTTAATAAAAATAATTATTTTTTTATTAAATAGTTATTTATCTTAATAAATACTTAAAAAATTAAATAATTATTATGCTAATAAAGGTTCCACTCTCAATCTAGTATACTCTTATTAAAGTTGAAAATGTCCATAACTATTGAAATTAAATAAAAAATAATTAGTTAATTCTTAAATATTTATTTATGTTACTAAATATTGTAATCACTAAATGATTATTAACTTAAAAAAATAATATTCCATTATCAGTATTAAGTGGAGACTATTTCCGTTCGTCCGATTTTAACTATTGAAACTAAATAAAAAATAATTAGTTAATTCTTAAATATTTATTTATGTTACTAAATATTGTAATCACTAAATGATTATTGACTTAAAAAATATTCAATTATCGATCCTTGGGAGTTCACTGTTGGCGGAAGCCAATGTCCCGGGATCCAGGGGACTAATTCTGACTGAAACAAGACTATTTCCGTTCGTCCGAATTTTTTTAGTGCACATGTGATATTTTAAAGAGTATCTCAAGTTTGCAAGTTAAATGTTAGAATCTTTGGTTATTAATTTTTTTCTCATTAGAATAGAATATTATTATTGAGATTATTAATTTATGGAATAAGTTAAAGTTGTATTTTAAATATTCTACTTATTTTTTCAGGGATTTTTGCTAGAAATTTGGTGAGAATTTGTTGGATCTGCACTTTTGAATGGTTAGATTTCGGTAATCCAAATGCTCCATTTTTTTAGTAGAGTGAATCAATTTATGCATTTAGGAATGCAATTTAAACAACAGAAAAATGTGATTATTTATGACAACTAATTCTAGGGAGGAGAGCAAAAAAGTAGTACACTTACACAACCTAGAAGTTCAATAGTGAGCAAACTTGACTTTTTTTGTTATGATTTTTTCCTAAATTAGCTAAGAGTTTTGTCCAAACTTATAATTTACTTTGACCATAGAAAATTATTTTTAGGGATTTTGGCTCATTATTAAGGAAGACCTAGACAATTAACATTAAAAAAAAATGAACACATCTCGATGGAACTTTGCCTCCTGAAAATAAACCCACCATATTGATCCAAATGAGTTGACATGTGTTTCCTATTAGTAGGGTCTATCTCTATGTGAGGCCCAATTTCATAAGATATAGTTTAGAGGCATATAAAGAAAAATTAGGATGCCATCCATGGAAAACCATTTTAAGTATGTCATTTATATATGTAGGGTTTACCTCGGATGTGAATAGGGAAGGAGATTTTATAGTCTTAAATGAAACATTTTTTAGATGTCCATAGTGGAAGATAATTTTTAGGCAATCATTGATGGTAAAACTAATGAGATTATGTACAAACTAAATGAGTTGATGCTTACTCCCTATGGGTAGGGTCTACTTCCTATATGAGTAACATGATCATATGAAAGGATATGGAAAAATCCCTAAGAGTTATCTCAAATGGTTCTGAGCTAGATGTGAAGCTATCCCAGAGGAGGAGGTCACAGGTTCAAATCTCTTGTTCCCCCATGGGTTTAGGCCATATAATCAGAGCCGACGGTACCCCATTTACCATCCACAAAGTGGGGAAGTACTATCAAGTAAAGAATATGCTTCAAGAAGTGATGTAATTTTGGCTTATGGAATTTTAATATAATAAAAAAATTCCAACCATTATTCTAGTTTTTTCAGCAATTTTGTATTTAATGGTGGTATTGTTTTGTGGTTTTCCAAAAATCCCCATATTTCTTTTGGAAATATTTCTCGAAAAGACTACTCTTTCAATTGGTATGTTGGAAGATGGAAAAATCCACTCCCGAAAGATGATATGGATGAAAAGATGTGCATCCCTCCAAATGTAATGCATGGAAATGGGTAGATGAACTCCCGATTGATATACTAAAATTGGGAAAAAAACAAGCGATGCAATAGTATTGAAAGGTGGCATTCCAAAGGGTTGCATCCTAAAAGAGAAAGAAACACTACTTTGAGGATTAGATGATGGAGTTCTTATTCCATTGTTAGGATTTACTGAGGGATTATTGGTACCCCTCATATAAATTCTAGAGATGGGGATATTAGTGCTTTTGATGGATATTATTGAGATGGGGGGTTGATACCCCCACCAAAAACATCATATATTGGGGAATTGGTTTCCCCAAAACCTAAATTAATATTCAAATCATTCATAATAAACCACTAGTAAAAAGGATGTGTATGTGAGACATGATCTCTATATGTAAAATCACAAACATGCTCTACATGTCAATGAGGAGTGGGTTAAAGTTCAATGTATTTGGATCAGGGATTTCCTTGATTTTAGGTGGCATGGAATCATGCTCGATGGGAAGGGGATGGAACCCTTATAGTATGTGCACTTATATTTTCATTCAAATTTCTTAAATTCCTATTGGCCAACAACTCTTTAGAGTTAGGATCTTCTTGAATTTATTTGTCCCTTGCAATATTGTTCAAGGTATTAACTCATTTCACTATGGGATAATATCATTCAACCGTCACCTCGTAGGAGGTGGATTCATGATTTTTGGAGGGAGACTTCTAGTCCTTTGAGATATATGGAGTGATTGATCAACCATTTTGAACTGAAGTAATAAAAAAAAAATCAATCACAACGTAAGGATCTCTACTCTTTAATTACCAAGGACTCAAATAAGAATTCCATAAGAAGAGGAAAATCATTTTGGTGAGGGACTGCTCCACCTCTCTTGTTGATGCCTGAAACCCTAACTCTTTGCCTTCCCCTATTCTCCCTCACCTTCGACCAGGTCACCTTCATTGTCGGCCTCTAGTTCCATACCTTCATGGCCTCCCCCAAGGGAGGAGACGCAAGCTCCTCCTTTTCCTATAAAGAAGAATTAAACGACCACCCCGGGAAATCTTTGGACCACACAAAAAATTTTCCTCATACCAAGGATCACATCCAATAAGAACAACTCGATCCAAAGATAGTTGAACGTTTGATATTTGAGGAACCATCAATGACCCATTCTACCCTGAAAGCCATCATAACCAACACTTTCATACTCAAATCATAGAAATGACCAAGGATCAATCTTCCTTAAGCTCGCATCAATGCCAGAATCGAATACATGAGAACTTATGCACTTATTGGAAAATTCATAGGAATCTGGCCGATGGAATGCACACTTCTCAACTGGATTGCAAGAAAATGGAAACCCAAATCCCACTTTGACATCTAACTGGGCTAAAAAGGATTCTTCACCATCATATTCACGTATATTGATGACAGAGACCAAATTCTAGAAGGAGGCCCCTACTTCTTTAACTCAATAGGCTTATACCTTCGGAACTGGGCAAACCACTTCAATCCAGAGAAAGAAGACTTCACCTTGGCACCCATATGGATCAGGATATACTCACTACCTCAAGACTACTAGGATGATGAAACCCTCAAATACATTGGTAACACTCTGGGAAACTTCATCAAAATAGCAGAGAAAACCAAAACTAACATGTACACTTCCTCTGCTAAGATCTGCGTCTACATGCACATCATCAAATCCCTACCAGAATCTATCTGTCTAGTGCATGAAGACATGGAATCGATCCAAACACTAGACTATGAGCATGTGACTTTCAGATGCCATAAATTCTATGAACACATAAAGCTCTTCAAAGACTTCCCTAGAAACAAGCCAACCACAACTCTCAAAGACGCAACACTCCCAGATGAGGAAGGATTAAGAACAATCCCCACCCGATGATGAAACACCGAGAAACTCCACATTATAGCCAAATCCAAGGTACCGTCGAAAAGCAATAGTTTTCAAGTCCTTGCCCAACAATCATCTGAGGGGGATCACCCTGAAGAAGAAACCCAATCGACTCCCAAAAAGTAACACCAGGAACCCATGCAACACCAATATTGTGTTTGTTGAATCCTCTCACTCCTCTCTTTTGCCTTCTTTTCGATTCTTTTCAATGACTCCCCCTCCCCCACATTCCTCCCCTCCCATGGAATCTGACAGGGAGATCCCCTTTCTCCTTTTCTCTTTATTCTCATGGCTGAAGGATTAATTCGAATGTTAAGAAATTCCACTAAAAATGACTCTCTTAAATGTTTGAAGCTCCACAACAATCAAACTTTGACCGACCAAAAATTTGTGGATGACAACCTACTTCTAGCCCACCCGTCCATTCAAGAAGCCCACACCCTCAAATTATTTCTCAATACCTTCTCGGAGGCCTCAGGAGCCACTGTCAACTTGAAAAAATCCCTCATCTTCTTCTTCAACACTACCCCCTTCACTCAAAGAACCATCTCCTGAACCCTAGATTTTTCTTCCTCCTCTCTCCCCTCCAAATACCTGGGTGCTCCTCTAATCACCTCGGCCATCAAGAACTTCACTTGGAAGGATCTCATCAACAAATTAACTCAACGTATCACCTCCTAGAATTTCATAACTCTTAATCTTGGAGGGAGCCTAGTTCTCCTAAAATCTATTTTGTAGACAATGTCATTGTATCTCTTCTCTATTCTCACTACCCCCAAATGGATTCTCAACTCCGTTTAGAAAATACAACGCACCTTTCTCTGGAGTGGGGGCAATAACACTCATAAATGGGCTCTGGTCAAATGGGACATCATCTTCTTACGAAATAATATGGATGGCCTCATCCTGATGGACTCAATCAAAAGAAATGAAGCTCTTTGTGCTAAACAATGGTGGAATTGGATATCCAACATATCCACTCCTTGGGAAAATCTATGACACAACAAATATGCCCCAAATTGAGACCCTCACAACTCGATTCGCTTCACTCCTACCACTTAAGGCTCTCTCATTTGGAACTCTACAAAATGACAATACCACTTCATCCAAGAACATAGTTTTTGGGAAATCAGAAATGGGGCCCTGGAAAACTTCTGGTTAGACTCTTGGAAGGAACTTCGAAGATTGGAGAGAGAGCATAACCTTCCACCTCAAGGTAATTCTAAGGTCAAGGAATACTAGAACACCATATATAAGAAAAACTCCAGGCACTGGTTACTGCTCCACACCTCTATTCTCCATCTGCTAGTAGTAACCAGAATGTAAATCGTGCAAGATGTCAGTAATCAGAAAATCAGAATCAGTCAGTACAATGACAAGCTCATATGGGGGTATATTCCAAGAGGCACCTTCACCATCAAAGAATCCGATCGACTTCTCATTCCCCCAATGCTAGATCCTCCTGAACCAGGCTGGGCCAAGATTTGGTCTCTAAGGACTTAGCCAAATATCTCAATATTTATTTGGAAATTTCTTCATAGGTGCCTCCTCACCTGAGAAAACATCCTCAAAAGAGGATTATCTATACCCTCAATATGTGTTCTTTTCAAAAACAACGAGGAATCCATAAACCATCTACTTGACAATTGTTCTTTCTCTAGCAACTTATGGCATAAGGCAACGAGGCTCTGTAGAATTTCCGATTGAATCCATGGTGACATAACTCACAATGTCAAAAATTCGGTTGATAGATCCCATCAGAACCCAATCCTCAGCTAACTCTGGAAGATGCTATCGTTTTTGTTTTTCTGGAATATTTAGAAAGAGAGTAATCGATGCATCTTCAAAGACAAATCCTCTTCTAAAGACTCCCTCTAGACCATCTATAGAAAGCAGTTGTTAGAGACAATATTTATCCATTCCTAGTATGAACTTCACTCCAAAGCACAGACAAATGAAGTGTCATTGTTTTAACGATGGGACATCACTTTCCATCCATGGCGCCCCACTCTTCTGCATATTCCCACACGAGGGCCTCTTTCAGTCCAGATCATTGGTGCCCCCCCAATATTGGTTTCCTCAAACTCAACTTTGATGGTGTCTCTAAAGGTAATCCTGGTCTCGTGGGATTTGGAGGTGTTTTCAGAAAAAAAACAAGGGAAATTGTCTGTCTTTATTACAGAAACATCGAACATGACAGTGACAACACAATAGAACTTGCGAGTCTCCTCCATGGTCTTAGAATTTCTAAACAATGAGCTCTTCTCCCTATTTTAATCGAAGGAGACTCTCAACTAATTATCTATCTGGCTATACATATGAAAAATGGTTCCGAAAGGTCAAAATTCTTTCCCGGTTGGTGCTTGGACTAGGGCCTTCATCATCTTTCTCAGCTCCCGGATCTTGGGGACTCCATCTCCTTCCTCCACGTCCAACACAAGGAAAAATTTGTGGCAGACATAATTTCCAATGAAAGCTTCAAGGACAACACTGACCTCCATGAACTTACAATAGAGGAGCTCTCTAGTCACTCCTTCAAGAAGGTTTGTATCAACATTGCACTCAAGGAATCCTCTATCCTGGATGTGGGTGTCCATATGGCGGCCTCCACCTCTCCCCCCAACATGCACCTCACTATTCAGATGCATGACACCACACCTCCCCCTCATATGCCTTAATTAACCTCCCCTTCCGAGACATGATTCCTTTACTTCGCCCATGCCTCCTGCCCCTCAACTGCATTGTCTTTGTAATTACCTTCATCTCACACTCTCTAATAGTCTAGCGACCTTAATGGCATCATATGTGACAACCCCTCATCTTGATTCTCTTCTCTCGGCCACCTATGATCTCTCCTTTGATTTTCACCTTGCCTCCCTTGCAAACTGGCTATGGGCACTTCAAAGATGACGTCCCTCTTCTCTCAATGCAAGGTGGTGGTTCTTCTCTGTGCAAAATATTTTCAACTGCTCATTCGTGCCTCCTCATTGGTGTGCCACCCCCACCCTAGGGTGAAGTAGTTGTGGTAGGTGAACCTCCACAACTCCTCACCCTCCCTTCCTAGCCAATCAGGATGGCCTTGATCGCTCAGTTTCCATCGCACCTTGAGGCATCGAAGAAGCTACTATGTTGTAAAAGATCTCCTCGTATCCGCCTACCTTAGCCTCCCGGGTGTCTTCGTTCTAGCCCCTCTATCTCACCTAACTCACCCCACTCCCCCACATCTCACCTTCCTCCCTCTACTCTACCCTCCCCCATCACTTGTCCTTCTTCCTCTGTGACCCATCCTAACTCCTCGACGGCTGAAGAGACTACCAACATTACAATTGAGATGATTCATCCAAGAACGCATGGAATGTTGATAGCTCCAGACATGCATAGGTGATTGGAATAGACTACTCCAGGCATGAAAAGTGCACTGACTACCCCAGGAATGCATAGCTCGCTAAAGGCTCCTGACATCAAAATAACAAGCCTACCAGTTAGGCATCCATCCTCAGACAACTCCATCTCTACTAGCGACAACGATAGTGATTTTGGTGGTTGTCCAGTTATTGAAGAAACTCCTACGGACAACCCCTATTCTTGAAGTTCATGTTTCTGCACTACTTTCATGTTTTCTCAGCTTTTCCAAGATTTACTGGTTTTTTGTTAAAAGACACACAAACAACTAAACCTAAGCTTTTTGGTAAGCCTGATTTCCCATTAAGGGAAGGCATAATTCTCAAGTCTCTCCCCACCTGGTTTCCCACTAAGGACAGGCTCATTTTTGTTCACTCTAAGGGAAAATATCTGTGTTTTTTACTGTATTTTAATAGATTAGCTCCTAAATTTACAAAAAAAAACCCAGGGAATTCAATGAGAATAAAAAAATAGGAACACTATTCTCCCAAAGATTAATCCAAGGTGTTTAGGACCTAAAACTAAATCAATGAATAGCTTAGGATGGTTCATACCAAATTACAACTAAAAAAGGTGCGAGAGACAATTATGTTTAGTCTCATGTACAATTACCCAAGGTTCAAGTACTCTCATGAATATCGGCACCATCTAGGGGAGATAAAATGGTTGTTAAGAATATATCTCGAGTACCACATGCACTTCCCACTTGCATTCAGCCAGTTTAAAACCTAAAAAAACCTAAAAACATACCATTAATATTATCACTTTGCAACTAACAATTAGTCATAATAGTCACGGGTTAGGTTTCTACATATGGGTAGAGAACTAGGACTCGGTCCTAGACCCACTAAACAAGTAAGAGGGGATAATATCAATACCTTATCAACTTTAACCTCATGCTTGAAGTGCATGTTAGGGATGCTTTCTTAAAAACATATTCTAATACTAATGCATTTTCACTCCTTAGTATTTCCAATTTCATTTTTGCATCATTGGAGAGTTTACTATCCAATCTAAACCAATGCTCTACACCTAGACTATGTGGGTTTTCTATAAAGAAAAATTCTAGTTTATTTTAAATGTTAATTGTGTTTTTTTAGATTTTTTCTTTACTCAAGGAAGTTGAGAGTGAAACTTGTGATGTTTTGAAGACTCAAAAATTGCTATGAATAATAAATATACTAATGAATTTTAACATTTATGTAAATCCTTCTCGGAAGCTATGCATTCTTTCCATAAATTTTGAACAACGAATAATTTAAAAGATATAACTTAATAAATTCAAAAAGTGTAATTTTTTTTTTTTTTCAAATTGATGTAACACAA
>ML797136.1:35862-56311 GCA_009831015.1 Picea engelmannii
AATATATCCAAAGATCTAGTTCAACTTTAGTGTAACAAACATATTAAGATACACATGGACTTCATTAGAATTCTTATTCAAGTTCGTGCACTTTTTCCTGATAGATGATCAAGTTATAGACATTTTCACAAAGTCTCTTACAAAAGTGAAGTTTCCCAACCTTCAATCTATATTAGGAGTTTAGAAAGTTTTCATTGTTCTTCTATTGCACACCTTTGTAAATCCTTCAATCTTATCTTGAGTTTTTTTAAAGGGGGGATGTTAAGATATTTAGACACTGAGAAGTTAGTTAATATTGACTTGGTCTAATGTATATTTAGGTAAAACTAGTTTCTTTAGTATGCATCTGTAGTTAAGTAATGTAACTATATATTCTAGACATTATATATTCTAGAAATAAAGTGATTTGAGAGTTCATATTCTCCTTGATATTAGCAACTATATTGATCAATGGCTTAACACATGATTCATCCATGATCTCTATTTAAAAAACATGGAAGGTAATTTTCTCAAAATTATTTTGCATAAATATATTACACTGAATTTGAAGTGACTGGATTAATTAAGGTATTTGTTAAAGAGTAAATGACATGGTGTTAAGGTCTAATTTTGAAAATCATAGAAAAATATGAAAAAAAAACACTCTCCTATAAAACCAAGAACCGCCTCACACTATATTGTGCAACATAACAATTTAAAAACTCTTTTAAAAGAAAATGATCGAGCATTATTTAATATCAAACATATTTAACTAAAACTCTTTGCAATAGTTTTATTATTCTATTATTAATAACAATTTATTTGATATACATAGTTATAAACTATTAATTAATAATAATAAAAAATTATCTGTATTTCATCAAAATTATATATATTATTTTATTTTATTTTTCAAATTTTGTTAAACTAATTTTAATACAATCTCTTGAAATTATATCCTAAATATTCTTAGGAAATGAACATATACTATGATGTTAGTATACACATTGAACACAATTAACTTAGTTTTTGGACTTATATAATTAAAACATTTTAAAACCTTTTAAAATTATTCTATAATTTGTAAATTTTTATATAGCATAAACCTATGTAATAACAATTACGCTTTATATTATACATCTTTCATAATTATTATATAACTCGGCACAATTTGTATATTAAAACATTCATAAAGAGTAAGAATAAGGAGAAGCACCATTAAATCCACTTGTTGCAACTGTTGTTATGAATTCTTTTGAATAACAAGATGTGAATCAAATAACTAATAGCATTGAATCACAAATTGCTACAGGATTCGAACCTTTATTCTATGGACGGGAGGTGGTAATGAAAGTAATATCATAATGAGGACTCCACTAATTTTCAATACAAGTATATATGCGTTCTAAAGATTTCCTAATATACCATTTCACGCTTGCAATTAAAAAAACAACTCAACAAAAATTACTAAAATTTTAATTATTTAATATAAAATTTATTTAAAAAAATAAATAATATTAAAATTTAATTATGTTATTTAATTTTTATTAAAAATTTAAATTACTTAAAATTGGATTAAATAAATTAACAATATCAAATACAACACATCATATTAAAATCAAACTACATTAAATTACGTTACATGAATCAATTTCAGTGTGAGAATTCTAAAACCCTAATACAATTTCTAAGGATGGGCATACAAAACCGTAGATATACAAAACCATAAAACAATTTCTAAGGATTAGCATACTCAGTTTTTAAAGTGAAATGAGAAGTTAATTAAGAAATTAAAATAATAAAGCTTTATTCATTCGTATTCTACTTATGATTCAACAAATCTTGTTAGGAAATGCCACGTTACATGTATGAGACGAGATTAAAGAGCAATAATACATATTTCAAATGTTTGTTTTCCAAATTATTCGCAGTGTTATTATTTAAGGGATAATTACAATAGTCTTCATAGACATACAATAGTCCTCTCCTCACACACTCTCCTTTTCCTTTCATAGGCTTGCACCCACATTGTACTCACACCTCTATGGGTATGCTTCCATATATGACATCTATCATTCAGATCACATAGTTATACGAGCAGTTCATAAATAGATTGCATACATGCACATTAATATAGCTGCATGCATGTGCATGTGGCTGCATGAGAAAATTCCTTGGCATGTTTCCAACAATCTCCACCGACAACAATTTACCTGATATATCATGCCCTTAATTAATTCATCCATCACCTTTCCTACAAGAGAAGCCAAACACCATCAGATCTCTGCAACTTCTCTAACAATACCGTTACGTGAACATTCCTGTATGATTCACTCTAGTATGGACCATTCTGTCTCCATCAGTAACCTCTCTAATAAACCGATGCATTTGTCTAAATATCATGAATCGTAACCACAAAACAAATAACTACAACCATTGTAGGTGATACTTGTCCTTCTGTGTTTGAAGAACCCATTTTCATGCTCTTCGCCTAGTCTTTCCATGTATCTACTGACACCACCAAATGCATGTGAAATGCCGACCATTTCTCCATCGCAATCATCAAACTTCCTACTAGCATATAATACTCGAGACATATAACCCGTTTCTTCTTCATCAATTATGACATAAACTTGAAGAAAGCTTACAATGGAAAGCCAAAAGGATTTTACCAGTTTCACATTATTCATACTGAATTTCTTGAGTATCTTCACCACATACATCTATTGTGATAACCA
This sequence comes from Picea engelmannii, assembly GCA_009831015.1. NCBI lineage: Eukaryota > Viridiplantae > Streptophyta > Pinopsida > Pinales > Pinaceae > Picea > Picea engelmannii. The sequence goes on from ML797136.1 coordinate 38,580, forward strand.
AGCTTACCATATTTCCTATCTTTGTGTATTTCCATGCCCAAGATTTATTTTGTTGCTCCCAGATCCTTCATAACAAACATTCTAACCAATTGAGCCAACTTGTTGATGTCAACCATGCTTGTGCTTGCAACAAGAATAAAATATAACACCAAGATAATGAATATACCATAAACACAATGGTTATACTCACTTCCCATAAAATTTGGCTCACCATGAAGGAATCAAACATCCTGTACCATTTTCCTAGCATGCTTCATGCCATACAATGATTTTTGAGTTTGCAAACAAATATTCTGTTGCAATTATGAACTGACCGTTCTGGTTGTTCCATATACATCACCGTATCCAAAAAACTCTATGTAAAACAATTTTAACATCTAGTTGCACTAACACAACCAGTGCTAACACAGCATGAATAAAAACAATCTTTTAACAGCGAGTGAAAAACTTTCATGGAAATCAATACCTTCCAAATACCTTTCTGGTACTAGCCATGCTTTGAACCTTTTATATTTTACTATGTTTGATTTTATAAAAGGATATACATCAAACACTACATCTATGTCCATGATGATTATGTGGGTAGTAGGATCCCACAGTCTGCACCCTTTAACATCGTCACCATATCAAAGATCTACATGTTTGATATGAGTTCTGCTTAGAGTGTTGATAAAAAACATAAGCATCACAACCAAATAATTTCACATTTGAGTAATTACTAGATGACCTATTCAAACCTCTTTTGCAACCGATGGTGACAAAGTTACCAGATAGCACAACCACTTTTTTCCACAACTATTGTTGCAACTTGGTATTACTGAACATGCATATTAGATTCCAAATTCCTTGTAATACTTTCCAAGTTCCATGGATATTAACTTACCTTCATCATATATTCTCAAACACTTGATTGACCTACTAACACATCAACCTTTCTATAGACCCACATTTCTAAACTGGACACACTGCTCCAGCTCGAACTTTGCATTTGAACAATCTTGACCAAACTTGACCAAGCCGACCAGGTAAGCCTTCACTGCTTACTTCCAGGCCCATTTATAATGGAGTTCACCAAGCCTTTTATAGGCTTCATTACATGCAATCCGTGGACACAATACTACGAGATACCTAAAACACATGGACTCGAAAAACCAACTTCTTTGACCTTAAAACATATTTAACTCGTTAACTCTTTCATGGAGTCAAGGTTAACATAACATACATGCACCCCCACATATTCAATCTACCTAAATTTATCTCTAGACTTTTCATAGGTGACCTGATAAACCAGGGGTACGCATGCCTATCCAGTTCTTATAGACATATGCCCAGTTATATGCAATCAATAATTTCTACAACTCCAAAGTAAGTACACATTTTTTTTTTATTATTTCACTATGACTCCACCAACAGTTTTGTGCGCCTTCTATGCGAACACAGGTGGAGAGACACAACAAACATAATTTTTTTTATCAACCATACTCGTAGCTGAATTTTCTTCTTTTGTGGAGTCTTGTTTGGATGCTTGTTGTATTTTCCAACAATCCTTCTTGAGATGCCCAAATTTGCCACAAAACCCACATTTTTCCTTAACCTTACTGTCTTTTGACTTAGACCTAGTTGTACTTTTCTGATCGTTCCCTCCTTCTGTAGATCAACCTCTAACCACCTTTGCTTTTGTTGATGAGGTTTCTTTTCTAGATGTTTTCCTTATCACAACAAAGCTCCCACAACAGTGTCATAATCAATGACATATGTTGTGTTAAACCACACAGTTGTGACAAGATGATCCCAATACTCAGGCAATGAACACAATAGCGTAATCACCTTGTCCTCATCTTTGAAATTTACTTCCATATTATTTAATTGACAAATCAGAGTATTGAATACATTCAAGTGATCAGTAATTTCTGTACCTTCTTTCATCCGCAAAATGCACAACTGCCTCTTCAAGAAGATTCTATTTGACAAGTTCTTTTTCATATATAGACTTTCTTGTTTGGTCCACAAACTTGTTTTTGTCGTCTCTTCACCGATCTTAAGAAACACCTCATCTGCCAAACACAAATGAATCCAGATCCTTCGAGTCTTCGAGTCCCAGTCAGTTATGCTTGTTGGTTTATTTGACTTTCCAACCAAGACCTTATGGAATCCTTGTGGCACAAGAAGATCCCACTGAACTTTTTAACCTCAAAATTGGAACTCTTCACTTTCTCCATTAGTAGAAAAACTCCAAAAAAAAAACCAATGCTTATAAAAATGAGCCTCTTTATTTGAGAAAAAAAAATAACCTTATACCTCAAAACCGTCACACCTTCTATGAGTGTAGCCTACGAGGATTAAATCGTCGTATCTTGTCAAACTGTGGCTTGCGACGATGCCACACTTTGCTACTGGGACAACGTGCGATGGTTTAATAAAACCCGTCCTCATTGGATCCACTTCACTTGACTCGGCTCAACCCGACTCACCTGCCATCTCAATATCAGTTGTTTTTATGAATCTGGAAATTGAAGCAGATATATCCAGGATCTGCATACCCAGGTCCGATTGTTGTAGAAGAATTCTATCGTTGCCACAAAGTACCACGTAGCAAATTCTATGTTCTGGATAAACAGGTATGGAAATTTGCTTGCGTTGTTGTCCGGTATGCTTGGAATAAATTTTCAATAAAACTTCTTCCCTTGCAAAGTTGTTATCGTACATCATCACAAACAACTACAAATTTCCTGCACCTCCAAATCTTAAACTTGAACAAAAAGAATATTCATCTTCAAACGGTATCGTAAATAATTGAGAGAAATTTTTCAATTCATAAATTTTAAATAACGTCTCTGTAAAATTGAAAATCATGCCTCTGCAATTTGGAATATCAAATTCCCAATCAAGAATCATGCCGCCGTCTTGGGGACAAATATTTCTCTGTCCAGTAGTTAGCCCTGCTTTTATCGATTCGATTTCCAGACTTACAACGCTTCTCCCATCATCGTCCTGATCGATCACAACAATTATCAAGGAATTGTTATTTCAATTATAACAAACAAACTGGATTTTCATTGTGATTATGATCTGTGATCCCTGGTCGTCTGTAAGGGGTGAGAATTCTCCGTCGAGGCGGAATGGAAGAAGATAGAATGATTTACAGATAACAAATATTATGTCACAGGCTATGACGAATTCTGGACCAGAGTCGTCAACCACAGGGTCATACGCTTGTAAATGATAATCCCTAAAAATATTTGGGAGCTTCCAGCTATTACATGTGTTGCATATTTCTCGCAAGCGTAGGCTGTCGAAGTAATTAATGGAAGTAGTTGTCATCCTGCTCCTCTCTTCCTCTTCTTGAGAATGATCGTGGAGAGATTTCATGGCCACCTCCCATGGGAGGAGTTCATGGGCGGCTATATCTGGATCTCATCTCGTGTTTTTTCATACGTTGTCTTCTTTTGTATGTGGTCTGTCATGGCTCTACAACTACAGGAAGACCAAAAATCACTGCTAGAAAACCAGAAATTTTCTAAGAGTTTGCTTCAAATAAGGAGTTGCAATCATCGAAAGGGAACTCACCAAACCATCGCAGCGTGACCCGCTGAACTAGAGAGCTGTAGGTGCAAAGATAAGACAACGATTGTTGGATGTATTCTTGCCGACCCGATCCGGACTACGGAGGAAGAGCCCTCGCAAGGCTCTGTAGCCCGAAGGATGAGGATCGGTACTGGAGAGATTGCCGATGCTCGTCCTCAAAATGCTGAGTAGATCTAAGGGTGATGAACCTGTTTGAAGAAGAGGTAATCTTCCGGGGTGCTAGCCTCTAAGGACTGCGCAGATCTGAGAAGCTGGGTTTTTGTTGAAAATGGTGCTTGCAATGATCCGAAGTAAGCCCAGAAATAGGGCATAGGTCTGAAGATAGGATCTGTGCTTAGTTTGTGCATCAGAATGATCTACTCTTCTTATGACAAGATAAAAAGGGTGTAGATTGAGCCAAAATAATCAAAAAGAGATTGCAACTAGCTAATCCATGGAGGAGCACGGCTATAAGAAGGCCTAGATCCGGAGATAGCAACCTATACTATGTGAAATATTCAGAAAATGCTTAGATATGATACCATTTGATAAGTGTCACAATGAAGAAAGTTGCTCTCAAGTAACCCCAAAACCAAGCCAAAACAATATAGACACAAAATTAGTCATATCATATTGATTTTTCTAAACTCTTATAAATAGTATATTGGCAATGTGCATTCAAATCTTACGAGAGTTGTTTTTCTGAGCCACGGTGGTTTTTTGGGCTAGTTAATGTTCAACTTTTTAAAGTTAGATTGTTTTTTAAATAAGATGATCAGGCTAGTGTGGTCAAAACGTCAAAACTAGTATTTTAGTGATCCTATGTGAGGCCCAATTTCATAAGATATGTTTTAGAGGCATTTAAAGAAAAATTAGGATGTCATCCATGGAAAACCATTTTAAGTATGTCATTTCTATATGTAGGGTTTATCTAGGACATGAATAGGGAAGGAGATTTTATAGTTTTAAATAAAATATTTTTTTAGGGTTTATCTAGGACATGAATAGGGAAGGAGATTTTATAGTTTTAAATAAAATATTTTTTTAGATGTTGATAGTGGAAGATAACTTTTAGGACATAATTCATGGTAAAACTAATGAGATTATATACAAACTAAATGAATTGATGCTTATTCCCTATGGGTAGGGTCTACTTCCTATATGGGTAACATGATCATATGAAAGGATATGGAAAAATCCGTAAGAATTACCTCAAATGGTTCTGAGCTAGAAGTGAAGCTATCCCAGAGGAGGTCACTCGTTCGAAGCTATCCAAGATCTCACATCTCTCATCCAATCATAAATTAACTTCATGGCTAAGGATAGATTGTATCCATGCTCAAGAAGGGAATTTGTATGCATCAAAATAAGGATAGATTGTATCCATTCTCAATAAGGGAATTTTTATGCATCAAACCAAGTATCAACTATTGTAATTCATCATACTTGCATTGTTAGAGGGTGCAATGTTCATCAAACCTACTAAATCACACTACCAAGAGAAGCATATGCACCAAGAAGTGATGTGATTTTCTACCATAAAGAGAACACTCAAAGTGGTGTCTCATCTTAGAGCATCTTGGGAATTTTTTCTTTGAAAATATTCACACTCACAACAATAAGTTTTGGCTTATGGAATTTTAATATAATAAAAAAATTCCAACCATTATTCAAGTTTTTTAAGTAATTTTGTATTTATTGGTGGTATTGTTTTGTGGTTTTCCAAAAAACCCCATATTTCTTTGGACAAGTTTTAAGCAGTGGTTTAGAAGCTCATCCTTTACCATTTTTTTTGTCCACCCTCTATTGGAAATGTTTTTCCTGATTCTCTAGTATTTCCATTATGAGCCACTTCTTTTCCAAAGAGGACTTAATCTTTCTAGCATGGCTCATACATTTTCCATGGGATCCGCCCATGTGGGCCACAATCCTTGCTTGGAGAAACCACCTATAACATACCCAACCAACCACAGGTCGGGGTATGCTACCTGCAAGCCCACCCTTGGATTTCTTTCTCAAACCGATACCTTCTTTAATTATTAAAGATGTATAAGATAAGAGAATTAACGACATGCATAGCAATATCCAACAAGCATGCATGTTCTAAAGATTCAATTAATGATAATTAAATATACAACGGAAAAACATTCATACACAGATAATAATATCACAATAGAGAGCATTTATCTTTATGAAAGATGACATCAACTAGTTGCAGACCAGCAATGTTCCACCCAACTGTAGACACCACTACTCCAAGTCTCAAAAGCAGTGTCACCCCCAAGCTAGGGCTATGAGTCCACAAGGATTGTTCAAGAGTGTTACTTGTCTTCCCAAACCATTTAGCTCTCAGGCTCTCACATTTTTCCCATCACTCAAAGAAATCCAAGTACCCAACTCTCTGCTACCCATCATGCACCACCCGAGAGAAGGAACCTCCACCTTTCTCTGCCACACAGTCCCTTAGGTAGTCCTTCTCCTTATTTGGGCCTCCAACGCAACTGGTCCAGAATATCAATGCTGGAACTCTCAGGACTCTCAGATGCGAGCCATGCTGGTCACATGACACTACATATCAGACATGCAGGCCTCAAGGAATGACTGGATCACACCAACGACCACTACAACTAACTATCCCGTGGCTAATTCTTTCGCAGTTCAGTCCCCTTTCCCAGACCAATATGTAGGTGAGGATGGATGGAGGAGGTAGGTAAGTGCATGTGAGTGTGTGAGGGGAAGAATGAGGTAATACAAAGGTGATGAAGTAGACAAGCCAATGAACAACAACCAAATCCACAATCAGACAAGGGATGGGTTTAAGTATTTTTGTGGGTAAATCAAGAACCCCCTGGCCTCCCCAAGAAGCTCACGTAACTAATCCCCTTCCCTTAGGCCGGAAGTTAATTAACATAGGAATAAACACTTAACCCCCTAAGCCCCCTCTCTTGTGGAATCATAGCCCCCTATAACTCTAGTCCTTGTTCGTCTAGCAACCAACAATGTATTTATTATTAATACTAATCAAAACATTACATTTCTTGGGCATGCTAGTCTTTTTAATAATTGTTTGGGAACTCTATCCTCTCAGCATTGTAACAATACATTATTTAAAATGGGGTTTCAAAACCCGGGGTGTTACATACCCTCCCCCTTATTTTGGCACTGTCCTTAGTGCATATACAAAACATAGATCAAAATATCAAATTTATTCAAAAAGCTATGGGTACTCTACCCACATGGTATCTTCATGCTCCCAGGTAGCATGTTCAGGACTGTATCAGGTCCACTGAATTTTCACCAGCTCTATAACTCGATTCTAGATCATTTTGACTTTTCTGTCCAATACCCGTAGTGGTTGGACCTAAAAATATCCTTTTGTCTCTACTTGAATTAGATGCCAAACAATAACATGGTTAGGATCATGTACATATTTATTTAGTAAAGATACATGAAATACATTATGCACATTCATGGAAGGAGACAATGCAAGCATATATTTAACTAGCCCTATTCTGTCCAATATTTCAAATGGACCACAGAATCTAGCTTCCATCAAGTTTGTACAACTACCCAACTTCAAAGAGATTTTCTTGGGCTTCACTTTCAAAATTACATGCTACCCTACTTTAAATTCTCTAGTTGTCGTGTTATTGTCTGCATAAACTTTCTCTCTATCTTGAGATGCCTTTAAATTCTTCTTGATCTTGACCACCTAGTCTTCCATGTCCTTGAGCAACTCTGGCCCAAGTACCACTCTATATGCTGGGTTAACCCAACTTACTGGAGTATTGCATTTCCTACCATACAAGGCTTCAAATGGGATCATTCTCAATGAAGCCTGATACCCATTATTATATGCAAACTCAACCAAGTGTAAGTAATCTTCCCACTTAGATGGCTTATCCATCACATACATTCTCAGCATGTCTTCAATTATTCGATTGACTCTCTCTGTTTTCCCATCTATCTGTGGGTGATATGCCATGCTAAAGTTTACATTTTTGCCAAATCCTTTAAACAATCCCCTTCGAAAATTGGAGGTAAACTTTGTATCTCTTTCCGAGACGATTTTCCTAGGTATCCCATGCAACCTAGCAATTTCCTTCATAAAAATTTCTGCAATATTAGCTATTGTATGCGTTGTCTTCACAGGAACAAAACGACAAACCTTTGTTAACATGTCAACCACCACCATGATTGAATCATGTTTCTTATTCGTTCTGGGTAATACTATGATGAAATCCATGGTGATCACTTCCCATTTCTTCTTTGGAATTCGCAATGGCTACAACAAACCTGTTGGGTGCCTATGCTCAACCTTTACCTTCTGACATTCCATACATTGAGCGATGTAATCCGCAACATCCTTCTTCATTCCCTACCAAAATAATTGGCTTCTTACGACTGTAATTGTTTTCTGGTAACCTAGATTACATCATAAGGAACATCATGCATTTCCTTCAGTACCAAATTCCTCAGTTCTCCATAACTAGGAACATAGATCATATTCTTATGCATGAGTAATCTGTCTTCCTTTATCTCATACTCCTTTATCTTCTGTTGTGCATCTCCTTGCTGTAGGTTTTCCTTTACCTGTAGGTAATGATGATCTGTAACAATACAATCTAAAATTCTTCTCTTCAAGTCTGACTGATGCATACTAAGAGCAATAGCATGCATGATATGAACTCTTCTACTAAGGGCATCGACAACTTTATTCTCCTTTCCCTTTATATGCTTGATATCGAAGTCATCCTCACTTAAAAATTCCAGCCATCTTGTTTTCCTGGCATTCAAGTTCATTTGTTCAAAAAGATAATTCAGGCCAATGCGGTCTCTCCTTAATTCAAATTTCTTCCCCATGAGATAATTCCTCCACATCCTCAAGGCATGAACAATGGAAGCAAGTTCCAAGTCGTGGGTGGCATAGTTCCTCTCATTTTCCTTAAGCTTTCTGGACTCATATCCAATGACGTGTCCATTTTGTGTGAGGACTCCCCCAATTCCTTCCTTACAAGCATCTGTACATACCAAAAAACTTTCATTTGGGTTAGCAATATTTACAACAGTGCACTAGTAAGGAATTCCTTCAATAGATTAAAATTATTTTCACACTTGAGTGTCCATTCAAATTTAGTTCCTTTATTTTGCAAAGAAGTGATGGGATGAACAATCTTAGAGAACCCTACTATGAACCTTTTGTAGTAGCTAGCTAATCCCGTAAAATATCTGATGTCTAACACATTTCTGGGTGTTGGCCATCCCTTTATGGCTTTGATCTTCTCTAGATCTACTATTATGCCCTGCTCTGAAATAATGTGTCCCAAGTAATGGATCTTCTTTTGATAAAAAGAACACTTACTCAACTTGGCATACAATTTATGTTCTCTTAGTACCTGCAATACCAGTCTTAATTGATTCTCATTTTCCTCTTGAGACTTAGAATAGATAAGTATGTGATCGATGAATACTATGAAAAACTTGTCAAAATAGTTTCTGAATATGCCATTCATTAAGCACATGAAGACAGTTGGTGCATTGGTCAGTCCAAATGGAACCACTACAAATTCATAATGCCCATACCTAGTCCTAAAGGTTGTCTTATGAATGTCTTCTTCCTTGATTTTTACCTGATGGTATCCTGCCCTCAGGTGAATCTTTGAAAATATCTTTTCTCCTCTTAGTTGATCAAAGAGGTCATCAATTCGGGGTAGCGGATACCTGTTCTTTATAGTGTACTTGTTTAGCTATTGGAAGTCAATACACATCCTGAAGGTTTCATCCTTATTTTTGACAAAGAGTATTGGTTCTCCCCAAGGTGAAACACTTGGACGTATGTACCCTTTCTTCAAGAATTAGTCCAACTGCATTTGTAATTCCTTTAACTCTGGTGTGCTCTGTAAGGTGCTTTTGACACTGGGGAAGCTCCTGGCACTAATTCAATTGGGAAATCTATCTTCCTTCTTGGTGGCAATCCAGGTATTTCTTGGAATACATCTTCAAATTCCTATAGTATTGAGAAATATTTGAGGCTTGTCTCCTTTGTATTATCTGGATCTTCCACGTGAGCTACATACAATTGACATCCTTTCCTAAAACATCTCTTCAATTGTAAGTCTGAAATCTCTCTTATAGAAATGGGTATTAGAACTCCTCTCAGAGTGCTCTGTTTTCCATTTCCATCAAGACATGTAAATGTCTTGTTATGACAATCTATGACAACATGATGCTTGTCCAACCAATCCATCCCAATAAGAACATCATAAGACCCTGATGGTATGATATTTAGATCAACACTAGTATTCACACCATTAAGACTTATGGAACAACTTATGACCATATCATGGATTCTCCTTTTGGTTCTAGTGGTTAACTGAACCAACCTTGCTTTTCCAAGTTTAAGTTTCTCCAAATGTAATTTATCCACTATCTTAGGATCAATGTAACAATGACTTTCTCTTGATTCAATCAAAATAGCAATAGGCTGATTTATGATCTTACCTTCCACCTCGATCATATTGTATTGGTACTCTTCTTGTCGATCATTTAAAGCTACATAGATCCTTCCCATATCTTCGACTGTTGTAGCCTCTTGGATGTTGTGCACAATATTCAATCTGTGTTTTCTATGTGGGCAATCCTTTTACAAGTGATCTTCTTTACATCCCCAACATTGGACTGGTGGTTTTCCCCTTTTTCTCAAGGAGTCTTCTTTCTTGAAATCCCCCTTAGCATACTAATCTGGATGATTTCTATTAGGCTCATTCCTATTCAAGGGAGGTTTGAATCCTTTCCTCCTCTGATCAGATTTCGCATTCTTCTTGTCCTTCCAAGATTTCTACAGTGATTCTCTTCCCTGGCCTTGCTCATACAAGTACTTAGCCTTCCTGATGGCTTTATTCAAGGTCTTGGGTTCATCATACTTGATATTTTCCTTATAAAAGGTTGGAAATCCACTTAGAAATATCATCATACTTGATCTTTTCCTTATAAAAGGCTTGCAATCCACTTAGAAATCTTTGTATTTCCACATTCTCATCAACAATGAACTTGAGATACTTTAACAATCCTAAGAACTTCTTCTCATACTCTTCCATAGTCATAGTCATGCTTCCCAACCTGAGTTCAAAGAACTCCTGCATTTTATTGTCATAGAAATGCTCTAATAGGTACTCCTTCTAGAAGTAATTCTTGAACTGATTCCAAGTGATCCCACTTTGATTAACATGTTCCACTTACTTCAGTTGATCCCACCATACTGCAACTTTATCGTGTAAATGGTAGGTGGAAATCCTGGCTTCAAGTTTTGATGAATAGTTATGTAGCTGAAAGTATTTCCTGAGCCCAAGAAACCATGCTTCGACATCATCTTCCATTTCTCTTTCACCAATCCAAGGAAGGTGGATTGAGCTTCCTCAACTCTCCTTGAAAACTATCTACCTCTTGTTTCCTTCTTTGTTTCCTGATAGGGGAGACCTCTAGACTACTTACGGGATCATCTGATGCATAAGGCTTTCTTTCTGAGTAAGGAGGTGAGTGGTGTCCATGATCTTTGCTAGCACTTATGGAATAACCAGCTCTTCCACGAGCATTTCTTATTTCATGACACTTGCCTTCTTCTTTTTGTATTGAGTTTGATCCCTTCTTCCCTTATCTCTGCAACTGATTTAACCTCTGCAACACTCAAGAATTTATCTGAATTTTCTCTCTCACCATTCTCTCATTGTCTTCTTTTTAGCTCTGCAATTCCATCTTCAAGCTTCTTACCATTTCTATCAACATTTCCTTCTCTCCTTTTTCCTTGCATTCGTTGGACTCTATCTCTACATTACCAACCCTGGTATTCTAGACTTCGGCCTCCTTATCATGACTGGAGGCTCTTCCACCTTCTTCCATTTCCCCAATATGCATCCTGAGTTGACGTGCTTAAGCTCCTTAATTCTGCAAAATGTGCAAGCGACCATTTTGTTAGAATTATGCATATGATAGAAAAAAATTGCCAAACCATGCTACGAGTCTCTTTTTTTTTTTTTTCATGGAGATCATATCCCCATTTTTTGAAAATAACAGTGTCCTACTATCCCTAGGATGACACTAAATTTCATCCTCTGCAGGCGCTTCCTTCAAACCACTTTCCCAGGTGACCACGACTAAATCCTTCCTTAGCATTTTTTTGTTCTGAAGACAACCAATTCAACCCTTAGACCTCCTTCCCTCAGATCTCAATCTGCATGTGACCACGACCATGAACCTATGCTTAGCTAAAAAAGTGCTTGTCTGGAGCTTCGGGACTTCAGAACCTTTAAATAGGACCAGATCAACGGTTCTCATCCTCCTTCATGATCAACGTTTGACATCCACTTCAGGACTCCATTCTTCTAGAGTCTCAACTTTCCTCACATGCTTCCTCCCAGAATGATTTTACTTGAAGTTCATGATTTGTCAACGGATGTCCTCCACAGATCAACAGTTGTGAATCGCTTTGGATCTCCAGGCTTCAGAAGTTTCAAACCTTCCTCTTGCACTTTCTCTTGGGTTTCTTTCACTTGAAGTAAGCGATCCTTTGACATGTGTCTTCTAGAATCAACGGTTGAGATGCACGCCAGCCTTCGATCCTTCAAGATTTTTTGACCCAATGCAACTTGTCACATCTTTCCCCTCTAGCGTGCCCAGTCTCCAGACTGCACGATCTTTCACCACGTGGAGAAATACTGAAAGAGGACATGTGTCCCAATCAGGCGGGTGACACATGTCACATTCTAATAAACTTTCCAGTACTCCAAATGCTCAAAACTTACTGACATGTGGCACACATCCCATGTGTCCACGTCATCCCGGGTGACGTCTGCAAGCCATGTCACTTCAGAATTCTGGGGTCCACATCACCTCTAGGTAAATTCATCATGCCCCACCACTGCGTCTCTTTGGGCTTCAGGACTTCGGGAGTTTCCATACTAGCCCACTTCCAATTCTCCCGACCTCCAAATTCTCGAACTACCTAATTTGTCACCATGTGTCCACTTGGATCAAACGACTAATATTCACTTTATGTCTTCACCCGGAGTTCCTGAATATTCTCCACATGTCCTCCTCAATCTGATGGCTATGTTTTTTACTTCAGGGCTCCAGACTTTAGATATCTCAAACCTCAACCTTCTCCCTTGAAAATGTTCTTATCCGAAACTCGCAAAATTTTGATGCGTGTCCACTGTGGATTGATGGCTATGATTGTTTCGAGACTGCGGACTCTAAAAATCTCAAACTTCAAAATATATCTGTCCCTACTAGATTTTATCCAAATCCTTAGATCTAGTGATGGGTGGCTCTCGGTAGATCAATGGCTGAGATCCTTTTGGGTCTTTGAGTTTCAGAAATCTCAGTTTTCAAAACTTGTCTGGCCCCACTAGCTTTTCTCTGAATCCATGGATCTATTGACGTGTGGATCTCGATAGATTGATGAAAGATATCCTTTCGAGTCTTTGTACTTCGGAGAACTCAACTCTCAACCTTCGCTTTCCCCAAAAGTGCATGGATTTCTACCACGTGTCCTCCTACAGATCGATGGTCCCCAACTACTTCTTCTCTTTGAAGGTTTGTCGCTCAAGTACCATCATGTCACATCATTGCATGCCTTTCAAATTGCGGGGGCACGCATCAGTGGTTAGGAGTAACCCGTTTGTTTCCCTGTAATTCTCCTAACGCTAACATGTAACCCCTCAGGGAAATCGTGGTTTGGATTGCGGGACCACCTTGGGAAATTAACTCCCATGCAACTGGGTTCCTTGCAATGCCTGTTGGCCATTGATTTCCCTCGCTAATGGGATCCGACGGTTGCGACCTTAATCCTTTGTTTTTTTTCATCAGATGATCCCTATTCACCTATATTCCAATCCAACGATCCCATATCTCTCCTGATCCTATAGTGGCGATCGCTCCCAAATTCAACAGGAATGGTCACGATCCTTCAAACCATTATAGAGGATCTATGACATTCTGTCTCCTGCATAGCCTTTGCAACACCATTCCTCCTAATCTTTTCAATTTCATGGTCAGAGTTCGATCTTGACCACGAGAATCTGACCAACAGATCCGGCCCATACCGACCTAGTGTTTCAACCATAAGCTTTGATACCAATCTGTAACATATCCAGCCAGCCACAGGCTAGGGTATGCTACCTGCAAGCCCACCCTTGGACTTATTTCTCAAAATGATACCTTCTTTAATTATTAAAGATGCATAAGATAAGATAATTAATGACATGCACAAAAATATCCATCAAATATGCATGTTCTAAAGATTCAATTAATGATAATTAAATATACAACAAAAAAACATTCATACACAGATAATAATATCACAACCGAGAGCACTTATCTTTATGAAATATGATACCAACTAGTTGCAGACCAAGGGAATTCCACCCAACTATATACACCACTTCTCCAAGTCTCAACAACAGTGTCACCCTCGAGCTAGGTCTTTGCATCGACAAGGATAGTTCTAGAGTGTTACTTGGCTTCCCAAACCAGTCATCTCTCAGGCTCTCACAGGTTTCCCAATGTTAGGACCACACAATGCACCTTTTTGCCTATACTTTTTGCCACTATTATACTCTTGATCACTCATATTTAGACTCATACTATCACTTTATCTGATCATCCCAAAGGTATACAACGTCCCTTCTCATTACTATACGTTTAATCTGTTTTGCATAATATTTTACATCACTCTCATACTTGACCATTGATTAGAAATGCATAAGTGTTCAAAACTGCAGATTAGCATTTAAGGCGTGTTTCTAAAACACAGAACTGTCACACAATCCAAGGTCGATGTTGCTGAAACACAGAACTGATGCTGAAACATAGAGCTATTGTACAGTCGTAGGTCGCAGATGCTGAAACACAGAGCTGTTACACAGTCCGGAGTCGCAGATGCTGAAACACAGAGCTGTTACACAGTCCGAAGTCGCAGATGCTGAAACACAAAGTTGTTACACAGTCTAGAGCTGTAGATGCTAAAACATAGAAGAAAACGCCAGGACCGACGATGCTGAAACAGAAAGGAAGCCGTTACAATTAGCGGTCAACAAAACACCAATCGTCGTTCCTACATAAGAATGCCGACACAGTCAAGAGCACAATTCATGTGGCTGAAACAGCCCGCGAATTGTGATGCTGAAACAACATCAGCAACAACGAGAAGAAGTTGTTACACCAGCCATAACAACAATACCTCATTCAGCTCCTGTAATAGCATTCTGTTGCGCGAGACTAGGACATCGTATTCTGGTTTAGAAAGTAGATCCGACTAAAGATAGGACTCAGATACACATTGTAATTTTTGGATCAATTGTATCGAAGGGGTTCCCTCTTTAAATAAGAGGAAATCATCATTCGAGGAATCGAAGTTTTATGTATTGAAGAATCTCCAGAGAAGAGGGACGTATTCCATTTCCAGATTGTAATATGATATTTTGACAAATGAATAAAAGACTGCTTTGAGTATCCTTCTCTAGCTTTCTCATTTCATGGGAATCTTGTGAGAAGGGAGGGTCCACCTTCATCACAAGATTCACCCATTAGTTTAGAAGTGTGTTAGTACAATCTCTGTTTATGCTTTGGTTAACTTTTGTTTGTTGAAACATTGTTTTTAATGAATCCTGCTTTGTTGAAACACTACTAACTTTGTCTTAGTTTATTGAATGAAATTCGTAATTCTTTTTATTAGCAATCTTGTGTGATGATTTTATGAGGCTAGCTAGAGACTGGGTTAAGGGTTCCTGCTCAGATAGGAAGGAATCAAAACATCCTGTTCTCTGTAGAATTCATTTACTTATGCAAGTTTTCTCGCCAGAGACTGGGTTAAGGGTTCCTACTCAAACAGGGAGGAATTAGAACATCTTGTTCTCTGTAGAATTCATTTACTTCTGCAATTGTGCTAGCCAGAGACTGGGTTAAGTGTTCCTTCTCAGACAGGAAGGGATCAAAACATCCTGTCCTCTATAGATTCCATTTACTTCTGCAAGCGTGCTAGCCAGAGATTGGGTTAAGGGTTCCTCCTCAAAAAGGAAGGAATCAGAATATCCTGTTCTCTGTAGATTTCCATTATTCCTGCAAGTGTGCTAGCCAGAGACTGGGTTAAAGGTCCCTGCTCAGAAAGGAAGGGATTAGACCATCCTGTTCTCTGTAAATATCAATTTCACAAGTGTCCTAAACAGAAATAGGGCTTAAGGTTCCTGCTTAGAAAGGAAGGAACTAGATGGCCTTGTTCTCTTCTAGATAGAGTTATCTTTTTCTGCATTACTGTTTTCATGAAAGAGTGTTAGTACTGAAGTCTCTGTTTGAGAGTAAGGGTCTTGTTCTCTGGTTGCAGAATAGTTTCTCTTTCCTGTTGCAAGTGTTATTTTAATGTAATCGAGGATTCTTAGATTAATCTTTAAGATCTGCAATAGGGAGGTTGCTTTCCTGTGATTTAATTCAAAACTTCAGCAAGTGTGATTAGTATAAGTTTTTTTACTACAACTTTAAGTTGCTTTTGGAATTGAGCATATATAGTGCGTGGTTATCTTTGAAATAAAAAGACTTCCCTGGGTTGACAATTTATGTATCACTTGATTGTTTGAATCAATTAAGCAATTATAGTGACCAACATTTTGGCGCCATTGCCGGGGAAGATAGCTATAGATTTCAAAAGCACTTGTGATTTCTTTTATTTAGATAAAAAGAATGCATGAAAGACCCCAAATACACTAACCCTACAGGTGGCAAGGGAAAAGGAAAAGGAGGAAGAAAGACTTACATTGGCGATATTTTATCAAAGTCTGAATCTGCTGCTCAATGACCAAACCTTCAAAAAGAGAACTCCCAGCCTTCATTTCGAGAAATTTTTGGAACAGGGAAAGAAGTTTAGAGCCCTGAGACAGTTCAGAAGCCAGTAGGAGACATTGAGGACAGAACAAGTGTAGTAGGGGAGCAGATAGAGGAAAACATGGATGAGTACAACGAAGAATTGCATCACAAAGAACAGGCAGGTTCTGAAGGAGAGGTAAAAGATGAAAATTCTTTCTCTACATTAGGATTTCCTATTGGCGATCTCCCTAGAGGAGCATCCCCCATGAAAGAAATTCCACTCTCAGCATTGCCTAATTTTCATGGTTTATCTTCAGAGGATCCTGATGAATTTCTGTTTGAGTTTGATATATTATGTAGGAGTTATGATTACGTTTCTAATGCTCAAAAAACTGAAGTTATTTCCAGCAACACTAAAAGGGAATGCACTAAGATGGTTTATGAGTCTTGGAGGCCATGTAATCACAACATGGGACCAAATGAAACAGAAATTTCTGAACAAATATCAGGACTACTGTCGGACGAGAGAGAAGAGGGAGGAACTATTCAATATGATGCAGAAAGAGGACGAGAATCTAGAAGACTTTGTAGAAAGGCTACAATACAATCTACAAAGATCCAGTCATCCCAATGTAAGTAAGGATATTCTCAAAACTATTTTATTAAAAGGAGTAAGAGATGATTGTCTAGATATGCTGAACATGCTTGGAAAAGGGGACATATCCAAGGAATCATATGATGACATTGTCAATTTATGCAAAATATGTTCAAGGGGAGCTTCAAGAAACAGATTAAATAGCAGGGACACCACATTTTCTAGAGTCCAAAAATCAGCCAGCGGGGGAGCAACAAGAGCTGAGATAGGTAATTTGCTTGAAGATTTTAAAACTGAAATGTTAATCTCTTTTGCCTCACAAATGGATACCCTGGAGATTAAGAAAGGGAAAGCAGAAGTAGAAGCATCCTTGTCTATCTTTTGTTCCCAATGCAGAGACAAGCACCCAAGAAGAGAATGTCCACTGGACAAAAAGCTAATCTGCACTATCTGTGACAAAGATCATGATACTCAAAATTGTCCATCTTTAACAGGGATCAAGGCAGTATTACAACCAATGGATGAAGAAGTTGAAGTTGTCTATCTGATGACACAAAGAAGACAATGGCAACTGCGGGGACAAGGTATGAACTCTAACATGCCATTTAATCGTTGGAATAATTATTCTTCTTTCAATCAAATGAGTTACCCCCCCTTCAATCAAATGCAATACACTAATCAAATGAATTACCCATCCATGCAACAAACTTACCCACCCATG
>ML797136.1:64262-110324 GCA_009831015.1 Picea engelmannii
CTGATAAAAGAACAACATATAAAATTCTTAGGATGGGGTACTATTGGCCCTCACTCTTCAAAGATGCAAAGAAATATGTCAAGGCCTGTGATAGCTGCCAAAGAGTAGGCCAACCTAATCATAGAGATGAAATTCCATTAAACCCCCGGGTAGTACTTGAACCATTTGAAATATGGGCCTTAGACTTCATAGGACCCATCAACCCTCCATCCAATCAAAAAGTTTATATACTGGTCTACACAAACTACATGACTAAATGGGTGGAAGACAAGGCACTCCATAGAGCGACTGAAGAAGCAGTTATAGATTTCTTATTTAAAGACATCTTCACCAGATTTGGAATGCCAAGAGAATTAGTTACATATGGAGGACCTCCTTTCAACTCTCATGGGTTCAAAGCCACCCTCCAGAAATATCATATTCAATAGAGAATGACTACAACATACCACCCCCAAGCCAATGGACAGGTGGAAATCACAAACAAAGTAATAGAAGCCATTCTCACAAAAACAGTGAAGGAAAGTAGAAAGGATTGGTCCCACAGGCTCCTTGAAGCACTATGGGCCTACAGAACTACCTGGAGAAATACTACAAGATTTTCTCCCTATGAATTAGTTTATGAAAAAAGTGTTGTTTTTCCTGTGGAATTTGAGATAAAAACCTTAAGGACTTCTTTAGCTGTCAACCTTGATCTAACCGATGCACAGACAACCAGGTTGCAGCATCTTAATGAACTAGAGGAGAAAAGACTAGATGTCATTCAACAAACAACCATAATTCAACAGCAAAGATCACAATGGCATGACAAAAATATCAAGAACAAGCAGTTCCAAAAACGTAATTGGGCCCTACTATATGATTCCCGGTTCAAAGAATTTCAAGGGAAGCTGCGTACAAGATGGCTTGGACCTTACGAAGTAGACACAGTTTTCCCCAATGGAACAGTAAGGCTCCTCACAATCGATGACTCCAGAACTCCGTTACTTGTAAATGGTCATCGGCTCCGTCTCTACCAGCAACCTATTTCTAAAGAATATTTTAAGGCCACATGCATGGAAGACGCCCATTTTCTCTTTGTCGAGGGGGTTTCTACCCCTAATAGCAATTAATTCTTTTAAGTTAATTTTCTTTAGTATTAGATTAAATTAGATTTTGTTTACTAATAATCCCTATCAAAAAATACCATGCTACAGTCGATTTTTGCAGAATCCCGATCGAAGCACAGCCACTAGGAGAGGACGATCCTACTTCAAAGAGACAATCTTTCACGATGCTGAAATGCCATTGTTTAGCACTATTGACTTTCATGATGCTGAAACACCACTGTTCAGCACTGTTAACTTTCACGATGCTGAAACACCACTGATGAGCACTGTTGACTTTCTTCCGATGCTGAAAGACCACCGTTCAACACTCTTGACTTGCCTCCACTACTGAATCACCACCGTTCCCCACTTTTGACTCTTCTCTCTTGCCGAAACACCACTGTCAACAATCCGCCCCCTTTCCTTCATTACTGAAACACCAAACCCACACCTTTTCCCCCATCATGGCTCGACAACCTTTTTACCACTTTTTTTCCATTTCCTCACCATTTTTACCGATGAAACAACTCTGTCCAGCAATTGTTTTGCCTTTTCCCTTCTATGTTGAAACACCATTACCAACAACTTTTCATTTTTTTCCCCGTTGCTGAAACACCGATTGCCAACAACCCTTCATTATTTTCCTGATGCTGAAACACCACTGTTCAACACTTTTTATTATTCCACTCCCAAAACACTCCAGTCCGCCATTTCCTCACCATTTTCATCGATGAAACAACTCCGTCCAGCAATTGTTTCGCCTTTCCCCTTCTGTTGCTGAAACACCGTTGTCAGCAACCCTTCATCATTTTCTCCGATGCTGAAACACCACTATTCAACACTTTCGACTTTTTCCGATGCTGAAACACCACTATTCAGCACTGTTGACTTTCACGATGCTGAAACACCACCATCAGCACTATTAACCTTCACGATGCTGAAACACCACTGTTCAACACTTTCGACTTTTTCCCGATACTGAAACACCATCCCTCAGCAGTTCTTCATCTACAACAATTGTTTCGTTCTTCTCTGTTGCTAAAACACTAGTCTTTCACCATCGTCTGTCAGCAAGCTTCTACACCCTCAGATTATAGTTCATCCTTCTAGTCAGCAAAACCTCGACACAATTTATCTATTAGATCAAAGGTCTCCACCATGATAGGACTACCATGGACAGGCATGATATCTTGTTGGCAGAATGAATCAAACGGTAAGGCGAGGTACGTAAATATTATGTAATTCAGTTAGGCTATAGTTAATGAGAAATATTTTAAGTCATTATGATCATTCAAGTGCAATCATTACTACTCGCACTTGACGGGAGGGGAAGTACACATCAAATCCGTGATACCATCATTTCACCCGATTTCACCGCCGCCATCCCCATTTCACCACCCTTTCGCGCATTTAACCACTATTCCTACATAAGTCACTCGGAAAACTCACTTTGGGCCAGAGATGATACAAAAACTCTCGACGTTGTATCTTACTAAGCTAGTAGCCATGGGAAGAGCTATCATACGAAATGAGCCCACCACCACAGCGCTACTCGAACACTATCCAGTAGCGTATCAAATCTTCCAGCAGGCAGGGTGGCTTAATTACTTCCGCAGACTTCAAGGATATAATGAACAACAAGTCCTACAGTTCGCCCGAAATCTCCAGGAGGACCATTCTGTCGTCGTCGGCGTCCGAATATCTGTAACAGAAGAAGACATAGCAGAGGTCTCAGGCCTCCCCATCGACGACACTCGAAAGTTCAACCGAAAGCATATCATCGGGAATGTTCAGCAGAGCTTCTTCCTGCCTGGTGAATGAATTGAATTGAAGGGCAGGGGTGTTCAGCTCAGCTCACTACCACCCCCGTGGCCGGAGGTCGCTAGATTCATCAAGCACTACCTGACCTATGAAGGTCGATATCAGGTAGTCTACCAACACGACTTTCTTCTACTTTCTCATTTAAGGCATAATAGACGGGTCAATATTCCCTATTATTTATTGGGATGTTTGAAGAATATGGCACATTACTTTCGAAAGGCCAAAGATCCAACCCTGTCACTTACCCACCATTGTCTTGTTCAATTACTCATCCACAGGGGTTTTGAAAAACAAAACCGACCACTAAATAACCCACCCATAAACCCCCAACCAGCTGCCGAAATTCCTCAGGAGCAGTAGCCGCAAAACCCCCCAGAATTCCCCGAAATACCTAATATCCCACCCACAGAACCAACCAGTCCAGTCAATTCCCCTACCCTACCAAATCCACCGCGGACCTTACCAGAGTCATCCACTCCCACCCTTGATATTCTCAGTGATGACTCTGAACCAGATAATTTCTCCTACCCCATCATTGAAGAAAGACCCTCACGAAAACGAAAACAAATCCCCCCCTTTCCACCGATCTTACGGAAAAAGTGAACAAGAGCCTCAACAAGGCCACCCTTTATGACCACTACCCTACATCCCCCACCAATTCGGATGATACCCCATACACCTCCAACCTCCCCAATCCCAGGATCTTTGCTTATTCCAACCACGGGCACTGAAACACAAGAACCAGATGCCCAGGATAATGTAACATCATCTGTCTCACATAAAGTAGCTGAAACACAAAGACCAGCTACCCACTCAGTGGCTGAAACACAAGAACTAGACATAGCTGAAACACAAGGAACAACTACGGTTGAAACACAAGAACCAGCCGCTGATACTGACATGGAGTTACAAGAACCAGATGCTCAAACATCATTTGTTTCAAATAAAGTAGCTGAAACACAAGAACCAGCTACCCATCCAGTGGCTGAAACACAAGAACCAGCTACCCATCCAGTGGCTGAAACACAAGAACCAGCCATTGACTTTGAAATTGAATTACAGGAATCAGAGACCCCAAATGCTGCAACACTACCCTCCTCAAGCAAAGTAGCTGAAAAACCAGCTACCCATTCAGTGGCTGAAACACAAAAACCAACCACTAATATTGACATTGAGATTTAGGAACCAGAGGTTGAGGGTGCTGCAACACTACTCTCCTTACACCAAGAGGATGAAACACAAGCATCAGTTGCCATTACTGTAGCTACTCCACAAGAACCAATGAATGAGGCTATGATTGCCACACAAGAACCAGTCATCTCTCAATCCGAACCAACAATGGCCGATGTCTTGGAAGAAAATGAGTTTTTAAAGTCTCAATTGGAAGCATATCAACAAGAATTAGCCAGGGCAATGGAAGCATATGAAAAAGAACTAAATTTGTACACCTTAGCCCGAACAACAACCTTGTCAGTGGAGACTACAGAGAGCATCTGTAAAGAATACATGTGTTGCCAATGTGGCGATGTTTACCATCAGGCAGGCTATAAGGTGATTCAAGTCCCAGTGCCAGGGGAAGCCCCTACTCCTTCACCTTTTGAAAACAAGGAAGAACCTGCTGCAACACAAGAACCAGCAGGCCCTAGCAAGCTCAAGACTGAACCTTCTACAACACAAGAACCAGCAGGCTCTCCCAAGCTTAATACTGAGCCCTGCATTACAACAAAAGAAGCCCCTATTGTTGTCAACAAGGCTGTACAAACAATACCCATGGAGGAATTTACACCTCCCAACCAGATCAATCTCTCCACTTCCAGGGAACAATCTATTCAAACCTTACCTCATCCCACTACTTCCAATGCTGAAACACAGACTCAGCTCTGGGATGAGCACACGGAAATACAAAAATGGAAGAAAGAGTATGCTAAAACACAAGCCAAAAATATGCAAGTGCGCAAACAAATCTGGATAAATCATACTTACTCAAATTGGGAAGTATTAGAACAGACACGCCAGGAAGCTCGTGAACTTAAGAAGAAGAACAAAGAAATGAAATGCAGATTGGTCCTGGTATTTGATTTGGTCCAGAAGATACTGGCCACAAGAAAGCCATCTTGCAACTACTCCTTATTCCTTATGGAGAGACTCACATGGTTTCAGATCAAATCCATTATAGAAGGTAAACCCCATGTAGTAATGTAATCAACAGATTTTATCAAAACTTTTGTAGCTGCCTCTACCAGGGATCAACACCTCCTCTGTGAGGCATACTTTCATAATGAGGCTATTCCAGAAAATAGGTTGCTAAACATAAATCCCCTTGTTGGGGACATTCAAATTCGAGCATTTACTTCCTTTCTCTCTAATCAGATTTTGTGGCAAGATGACTTTTTGGCTACTAAGCACAATGAAGATAATCGCCTCCTCTTGATTAGACCAGAACCACAGAAGGAAGCCACTTTTATCACAAAATATTATGAGTTCTTAAAACAACCAGGGGTGACTGAACATGTTCAGCAGCTACAATTAGAAGTGCTCCAGGATTGTGAGCACATCATCAGATCCATAGAGATTCCTGCCCTCCAGGCCAATAACCTGTTTTGGCAGCAATCCACGGAGAAGAGACAACAGGACAATCCTTTTGGTCCTGCCAACTTAGAAGTAGCAATTTCCAGGATACCCAACTATATCCAGTGTGTTAGACATTGTGCTGAAAACTGGATAGGGTACCGGTTTTATTTTCCCATCCTCTAGTTGCCAAGAGAAAGGTATCAAGTCAGTTATAAGCTGCCTAAGAAGGCATAAACAACATCATGGAAAATATTACAATAGGTTCAAGGGTTCAGAATGCCAACGGACAATACCTCCCATAGTTACTTCTTGAGTAACTTACATGATCAGAGTCGATATCCAAACTCTGATTCAGAGTGAGTTGCCTGAGGACATGCAACACCTTGAGTTGGGGGGGATGTTAGGACCACACAATGCACCTTTTTGCCTATACTTTTTGCCACTATTATACTCTTGATCACTCATATTTAGAATCATACTATTACTTTATCTGATCATCCCAAAGGTATACAAAATCCCTTCTCATTACTATACATTTAATCTGTTTTGCATAATATTTTACATCACTCTCATACTTGACCATTGATTAGAAATGCATAAGTGTTTAAAACTCCAGATTAGCATTTAAGGCCTATTGCTGAAACACAAAACTGTCACACAGTCCAAGGTCGTTGTTGCTGAAACACAGAACTGATGCTGAAACACAGAGTTGTTGTACAGTCCGAGGTCGCAGATCTTGAAAAACAGAGCTGTTACACAGTTTGGAGTCGCAGATGATGAAACATAGAGTTGTTACACAGTCCAGAGTCGCAGATGCTAAAACACAGAGCTGTAGATGCTGAAACACAGAAGAAACCACCAGGACCGACGATGCTAAAACACAAAGGAAGCCGTTACATGTAGCGGTCAACAAAGCACCAACCGTCGCTCCTACATAAGAATGTCGACACAGTCAAGAGCGCAATTCACGTGGCTTAAACAACCCGCGAATTGTGATGTTGAAACAACATCAGCAACAATGAGAAGAAGTTGTTACACCAGCTGTAACAACAATACCTCATTCAGCTCTTGTAATAGCATTTTGTTGCGTGAGACTAGGACATCCTATTCTGGTTTAGAAAGTAGATCCGACTAAAGATAGGACTCAGATACACATTGTAATTTTTGGATCAATTGTATCGAAGGGGTTCCCTCTTTAAATAAGAGGAAATCATCATTCAAGGAATCAAAGTTTTATGTATTGAAGAAGCTCCAGAGAAGAGGGACGTATTCCATTTCCAGATTGTAATATGATATTTTGACAAATGAATAAAAGACTGCTTTGAGTATCCTTCTCTAGATTTCTCATTTTAGGGGAATCTTGTAAGAAGGGAGGGCCCACCTTCATCACAAGATTCACACATTAGTTTAGAAGTGTGTTAGTACAATCTCTGTTTATGCTTTGGTTAACTTTTGTTTGCTGAAACACTATTTTTAATGAATCCCGCTTCGCTGAAACACTACTGACTCTGTCTTAGTTTATTGAATGAAATTCGTAATTCTTTTTTTTAGAAATCTTGTGTGATGATTTTATGAGGCTAGCCAGAGACTGGGTTAAGGGTTCCTGCTCAGACATGAAGGAATCAGAACATCCTGTTCTCTGTAGAATTCATTTACTTCTGCAAGTTTGCTCACTAGAGACTGGGTTAAGGGTTCGTGCTCAGACAGGAAGGAATCAGAACATCCTGTTCTCTGTAGAATTCATTTACTTCTGCAAGTGTGCTAGCCAGAGACTGGGTTAAGGGTTCTTGCTCAGACAGGAATGGATCAAAACATCCTGTCCTCTATAGATTCCATTTACTTCTGCAAGCATGCTAGCCAGAAATTGGGTTAAGGGTTCCTGCTCAGAAAGGAAGGAATCGAAATATCCTGTTCTCTGTAGATTTCCATTATTACTGCAAGTGTGCTAGCCAGAGACTGGGTTAAAGGTCCCTGCTCAGAAAGGAATGGATTAGACCATCCTATTCTCTATAAATCTCAATTTCACAAGTGTGCTAAACAAAAATAGGGCTTCAGGTTCCTGCTTAGAAAGGAAGGAACTAGATGGCCTTGTTCTCTGCTAGATAGAGTTATCTTTTTCTGCATTACTATTTTCATGAAAGAGTGTCAGTACTGAAGTCTCTGTTTGAGAGTAAGGGTATTGTTCTCTGGTTGCAGAATAGTTGCTCTTTCCTATTACAAGTGTTATTTTAATGTAATCCAAGATTCTTATATTAATCTTTAAGATCTGCAATAGGGAGGTTGCTTTCCTGTGATTTAATTCAGAACTTCAGCAAGTGTGATTAGTATAAGTTTCTTTACTACAACTTTAAGTTGCTTTTGGAATTGAGCATATATAATGCGTGGTTATCTTTGAAATAAAAATACTTCCCTGGGTTGACAATTTATGTATCACTTGATTGTTTGAATCAATTAAGCAATTATAGTGACCAACACCCAACACTCACAACAATCCAAGTAACCATCTCTCTTCTACCCAGCTTGCACTACCCAAGAGAATGAACCTACCCCTTTCTCTGCCATGCTGGAACTCTCAGGAATCACAATTGTGAGCCATGTTGGTCACAGACCACTGCATCTCAGACATGCAGGCCTCAATGCATGACTGGATCACACCAGCGGCCACTACAACCAACTATCCTATGGCTAATTATTTTGCAGTTCAGTCCCCTTTCTCCAGACCAATACACAGGTGAGGATGGATGGAGGAGGTAGGTAAGTGCATGGGAGTGTGTGAGGGTAATAATGAGGTAATGAAAAGGTGACAGAGAGGAAAAGACAATGACCAACAACTAACCGCACAATCGAACAAGGGATGGGTTTAAGTAATTTTCATAGGGAAATCAAGAACCCCTTGGCCTCCCGAAGAAGCTCACGTAACCAATCCCCTTCCCTTGGGCAGGAAGGTAATTAACATAGGAATAAACACTTATCTCCCCAAGCCACCTGTCTTGTGGAATCATGTCCCCCTATAACTCTAGTCCTTGTCCGTCTAGCAACCAACGATGTATTTATTATTAATAATGATAAAAAAATTACATTTATTGGGCATGATGGTATTTTTAATGATTGTTTGGGAACTCTAGCCTCTCATCATTGTAACAATACATTATTTAAAATGGGGTTTCAAAACCTAGGGTGTTACACCACCCCATTAGAACAACCACTCTCGTCCCTTTAATTGCTTGTTCCTAGATAGTAACCACTAATAAGATGTGAGTGAATGTTTCTTGTTGAAATGATGTCAAAAAATGTATCCCTATGTCATAGAAGACATGTACCTATAAATGTTTAAGAAAAATCATTCCCAAGGTTGTGAACTCATGGTACGACATGCATGGAAGCTTGATACCGCTTTGTGGATATATTGTTTAGGGTCTGCTAGAATATTCAAACTATAATGCTATAATTTCCATCAATGAGTTTGATGAGCACCAAGGATGAGATGTCATGATTTGATTACTAGGATATTCTCCATATTTTTCTTCAAACTTAGTAATGTTTGATGATAATTTGTTAGGTATCAAAGGCCAACTATGATTATGCAACACTGACTCATTAGTTAGCCTCATTAAATTGGAAATATTCCATGTCGGGTAAAAGATAATTTGTCTTGGGTAAAAGAATTATAATTATTGGTAGCTTGTCCCATCATATTACCACTCATAAAAACCCTTTCTAGGGTGTTTCCACCATCAAGAAGGAAAGGTGGATTCATATAAAATCCAATGTTCTATGGGAAAGTTCTTGTTGTAAGAAATTTTTGGGGGAAATCCTCATTGAACATATTCCCCATTCCCAAGAAGACTACGATTTTGATTGGTATGCTGGAAGATGGAATAAATCCACTCCCGAAAGATTATATGGATGCAAATATTTTCATCCCTCTAAATGGGAATGCATGGAAATGGGTAGATGAACTCCCTATTGATATAGTAAAATTGGGGGAAAAAAAAGTGATGCACTAGTATTGAAAGTTGACATTCCAAAGGGTGTCATCCTAAAAGAGAAAGCACTGCTACTTTGAGGAGTAGATGATGGAGTTCTTATTCCACTGTTGGGATTTACTAAGGGAATATTGGTGCCCCTGATATAAATCCTAGAGATGGGGATATTAGTGTTCGTGATGGATATTCTTGATATGGGGTATTGATACCCCCACCAAAAACATCATATGTTGAGGAATTGGTTCCCCCAAAACCTAAATTAATATTTACATCATTCATAATAAACCACTAGTACAAAGGATTTGTATGTGAGACATGATCTCTATATGTAAAATCATAAACATGTTTTACATGTCAATAAGGAGTGGGTTAAAGTTCAATGTATCTGGATCGGGGATGTCCTTGATTTTAGGTGGTATGGAATCATGATAGGTGGGGAGGGGATTGAACCCTTATACTATGTGCACTTATATTTTCATTCAAATTTCTTAAATTCCCATTTGGCCAATAACTCTTTAGAGTTAGGATCTTCTTGAATTCATTCTTCCCTTGCAATAATTTTCATGGTATTAACTCATTTCACTATGGGGTAATATCATTCAACATTCACCTCGTAGGAGGTGGATTCATGATTTTTTGAGGGAGGCCTTTAGTCCTTTGAGATAGATGGAGTGATTGATCAACCATTTTAAACTGAAGTAATAAAAAAAAAATTCAATCACAACTTAAGGATCTCCACTCTTTAATCACCAAGGACTCAACTAATAATTCCATGAGAAGAGGAAAATGGTTTTGGTGAAAGACTGCTCCACCTCTCTTGTTGATTCCTGAAACCCTAACTCTTTTCCTTCCCCTGCTCTCCCTCACCTTCGACTAGGTCCCCTTCATTGTCGACCTCTAGTTTCATACCTTCATGGCCTTCCCCAAGGGAGGAGCCGCAATATCCTCCATTTCCTACAAAGAATCCTTAAACGATCCCCCCAGAAAATCTCTAGACCACACAACAAAAATTCATCATACCAAGGATCCCATCCAATATGAACAACCCTATCCAAAGATAGTTGAGTGCTCAACACTTGAGGAAACGTCCATGACCCATTCTACCCCAAAAGCCATAAAAACCAACACTTTGATACTCAAATCAGAGAAACAACCGAGGATCAATATTCCTCTATCTCACATCAATGCCATAATAAAATACATGAGAACTTACACACTTATTGGAAAATTCATAGGAATCTGGCCAACGGAGCATGCACTTCTCAACTGGATTGCAAGAAAATGGAAACCCAAATCCCACTTTGACATATAAATGTTCTCAAAATGATTCTTCACCATCATATTCACGTGGATTGATGACAAAGAATGAATTATAGAATGAGTCCCATACTTATTTAACTCATCAGGCTTATAACTTTGGAACTGGGAAAAACACTTTAATCTAGACAAAGAAGACTTCACCTTGGAACCTGTATGGATCAGGCTCTACTCGCAACCTCAATACTACTGGGATGATGAAACCCTCAAAGACATTGGTAACACTTTGGTAAACTTCATCCAAATAGAAGAGAAAACCAAAACTAACAGGTACACTTCATATGCCAAGATATGTTTCTACATGTAGATCGCCAAAGCCCTTCCAGAATCCATCTGTCTAGTGCATGAAGACATGGAATGTATCTAAACCCTAGAATATGAGCATGTGCCTTTCATATGCCATAAATTCCATGAACACAAGAACCCCTTCAAAGACTTCCCTAAAAACAAGTCAACCACAACTCTCAAATATGTGACACTCCCAGATGAGGAAATATTACGAACAATCCCCACCCGACGATGAAACACCTAGAAACTCCACACTACAACCAAATACAAGTTACTGTCGACATGCAACAGTTTTCAATTCCTGGCCAAGCAATCATCTCAGGAGGATCACACTGAAGAAGAAACCCAATCTAACCCCAAAAAGAAGCACCAGGAACCCATGCAAAACCATGAAAGCACTCCCACCAGAGATCCATCACCTACCTTGATCAATCCTTATCCCATTCCATCCTTAACAATCCATAAATCATTGGTAGCCTTTGATCCTCAAATCTGCAATATACTCAAATAGGAAGAATTAAAAAAAAAAAGAATTACAATATCAAATCACATCTCCCATGAGTCTCCAATAGCAGTAATGGTTACAATCATAAAATGCCCACAAGCTTACAAATGAACACACACAGGAAAACTACCTGCTCCTACCCTCTCAAGCCTCTATTGGCTCATGAATCCCCCTCTCCAAGAGATATCTCCTTCCTTTAATATAAAATAACATCAAAATAACCTTATGAGGTCGAATCCCATCTCCTCCATTGGATTCTAAGCCTTGTATATAGATGGCAACAATCAAAGATACACAAATCCAACAAACTGCTAATTTTAAGGAATTTGTTGGAAGTCATTAATAAATTGTTTCCACCTCATTGAATGAGGCCTTTGATGGAGCTAAAACTAAGGTGAAGGTGTCCCTTGAAATCTAACTTATCCTTAACAATCCATTCGAATCCTCCTTGATAGGTGGCAACCTCCCAACAAGGAGAATATCAAAACTGTGACCACTACAGGAAATTCCGTAACGCCGTTGTAGAATAGTTATGCACATTTGGTAGCGCCACTTATATGTCTAATATATCTAAAACCATAACACGTTTTGAAACACTGCAAGAGTTTTCTATCATTGGGTATGTGATGAACAAAAACCTCCTCCAGTTTTGAAAAATACCTTCTAATTTGTTCATAATACAAGTTTTAAGTTAGTCACTCGAAACTGGCAAAAGTGTCCTTGCAAAATAATTCTACACAATTTGGCCTTTGTCAAACTTTTGGTAGAGCCTGCCTATGTGTTTGCATGCAATCTGGTAGGGACATCATAATTCGAAGCTACATCACTTCATTGATGACATATTTTGTAGAATCTGACATGAAAACGAATTTGGTAACAACCTATGGAATTCATAGCGCCATCATTACACTGCTTAACAATTTTGGTAGCATTTTAGGTAGTAAAATGGTAGACCATTCTATATAGAAAATTATGTAGTGCCATGGTGCTATGAAATGTCTGTTCTCTTTTGTATGATGAGACTAATCAAGAACCTTGAGTTGATAGGTTAGAAGCCTGTATATGCATGTAGAGGTTATTTAGTTGCTTATGGAGAGGCAAGCCTCTTCTGGCTACAAATTCTTGTGCTAACATAGGATCCATGGGGGATAGAGTCCTACCTATGAGGCTCTAATAACTCTTGTAGTTTTAGTGCCTTATCCTAGGGCTTCTCCCAACCTTTAACCTCTGCAATTTTCTTTGATCTGTGACCTTCAACTGAAACTGAATGCAAATGAAAATTGAAACTGGCAAAAATGATGAAAACGATGCTTGTCCAACAAGCTTATTGCATGCACCTACTCTAATCATTGGGAAAATGAAGAATTCAAGTTACATGAAACAACCAATGAAGTCATTTCATCATTTTTTCAATTGTTTGAAGATTTGAAATGCGCTTCCTTAAGCACTAGAGATAATTCCTACTTGAAGGCACGTCAAAGAAACATTTGGCAATACACTTTCCATTGAAGAAATCAATGAGCCTAGGCTCACTTGCTGCTTGCAGACATGATGAAAATGAATCCTAAAAAACATCATCAATAATTTCCCCTACAGAATTTCTTTGTGTAAGAAGGAAAATTATTGCATTAGGTCCTTCCTCCACTATGCTTGGTTGTTGCATTGCTTGCATATTTTCTGATTCATTCTCAATGCATATGGACTTGGTCCACTCCTGGTCATGATGTGTATTAGGAAAAATTCTTAGTTATTCTTGTATTTCTTTAATTTCAACCTCTCTCATCTGCTCACATGGAATTTGATCCTGGCTGCTTGATGAAATTGAGCTTGTGTCTTCAAGAGGAATAAGGGGTTGATAGGGTAGTTCATCACAATTAAAAGTTCTTTGGAAACTACATTCTTTTGTCTTATCTTATGATTGTGAGGGATATTAATCATATCTTGGCTTATGGTCCCAATTTCTCATTTTTTCACCTTATAAATTTAGATTAACAACTTTTTCTTCTTCTTTCAGCAACAAAAATATGACATGAGGGTTGAAACAAGCTATTGTTTCTTTTATGGGAAGGGTACTTTTCTGATATAAAGTCTTCAACAGACTGTTCATGGAAATTATCTTCATAATCATAATAAAAACGTGAATCAATGACCATTTGACTATTAATGGCTGAGGGGATTAGTACAATAGCTGGGACAACTGTTTGTTCAGGGCAAACATCCTCATAGTCATCAAAACTTGACAAATCATGGCACACTGGTTCATTAACAATAGGAGGGATTGCAAAAAAAACTTCCAATCTATGAATTAGGTCATGACAAGCTGTAACACTATCCTCATGATGAAATAAATCTAAACCTAAGATGACCTCTTGACATAAAGAATCGATAAAAGGAGGAGAAAAGGAAATTATGGATTGTCGATATTGATATTTTTCTTGGGGACCTAGATTTTGACATGAATGATGCATTTGTTATTAAAATTTAGGAAAAATCATTATGAAACTCATCATCTAAGTCCCCTTCATCATCACTGCTAGAGGAATCACTTATTGAATCCTGAATATATGATGCATACCCCTCACAACAATTCTCAAAAAGTCTTTCAGCTAGATAAATTATCTTGCAATGAGAATAAATCAGGGATAAATTACTGATGGATCCATAAATCATTGGTAGCCTTAGACCCTCAAATCTGAAATATATTCAAATAAGAATAAATATAAACAAAATAATTACAGCTCTCATGACTCTCCAATAGAAGTAATTCTTACAATCATAAAATGCCCACAGGCTTACAAAGGAACACACACAGGAAAACTGCCTGCTCCTACTCTCTCAAGCTTCTCTTGGCTCATGAATCCCCTTCTCCAAGATATATATCCTTATTTAAACATAAAATAGCATCCAAATAACCTTAGGAGGTCAAATCCCAACTCCTCCATTGGATTCTAAGCCTTGGCTATAGGTGGCAACAATCAAAGAGACAAAAATCCAACAAACTGCTAATTTTTCAGGAATTTGTTGGAAGCCATTAATAAATTGTTTCCACCTCATTGCACGAGGCCTTTGATGGAGCTAAAACTTATGTCTAGTTGTCCCTTGACATCTAACATATCCTTGAGAATCCATTTGAATCCTCCTTGATAGGCGGCAACCTCCCAACAAGGCGAATATCAAAACTGTGACTGCTACACAAAATTTCATAGCGCCGTTGTAAAACAATTATACACATTTGGTAGTGCCACTTATATTTCTAATATATCTCAAACCATAACACATTTTGAAAAACTAAGAGAGGTTTTTGTTACTGGGTATGATATGAAGAAAACCCTCCTCCAATTTTCAAAAATACCTTCTCATTTGTTCATAATCCAAGATTTAAGTTAGTCACTCAAAATTGGTAGAAGCGTCCTAGAAAAATAATTCTGCACAATTTGGTCTCTGTCAAAATTTTAGTAGTGCCCACCTGTGTGTCTGCATGAAATTTGGTAGTGCTATCATAATTCGCAGCTACATCACTTCAACGTTGACAGATTTTGTAGCATCTGACATGAAAACAGATTTGGTAACAACCTATGGAATTCATAGTGCCATCATTACACTGCTTAACAAATTTGGTAGCATTTTAGGTAGTAAAATGGTAAACCATGCTATATAGACAATTTTGTAGTGCCATGGTGCTATGGAATGTCTTTGATCTTCTGTATGATGAGAATGATCAAGAACCTTGAGTTGATAGGTTAGAATCCTCTATATGCATGTAGAGGTTATTTAGTTGCTTATGGAGAGGAAAGCCTCTTCTGTCTGCAAATTCTTGTGATAACACAACACATCACCTCCTTGGGTTCCATGTTAGTGGACTCAGGGAAATATTCCCAACTAACTGAATTATTTTCTTCCAATACTCAAGGTTTCCAATGAAATTCATCTCTTGGAACGTTAGGGGAATAAATGGTCTCAACAAGAAAATAATGCACTGAACGAAAATCCACTAAGAAAAACCCAGAATCTTCATGATTCAAGAAACAAAAAGCACCAACGAAACTCTCCAAACCGTGCTTTATCGTATCTGAAAAAAAAATAAAACTCCATTGCAATGGATGTACTCAAGGCTTAATAAGGAATTGAAATAGCTTGGAATCCTAAAACCATCACCCTTAATGAATTCACCACCACCAAAAAATCCATCTCTACTTCTTACCATTTCATTGGAACAGACATGCATGGCTTCATCACTACTGTTTATGGGCCTCGATTTGTTGATAAAAAAACAAATCTTCTAAATTTTCTAGACTGGTACAAGAAAGATCAACCTAGAAACAACTAGATCCTTGGTGGTGACTTCAACCTTGTCACCAATCTTTGGGGAAAAAAGGACAACGACACACTCTCACGCAGGAGGACAACAACTTTAAACACTTCATTGAGAACAATGAACTTCTGGATCCGGAACCCACCAATGGAATCTACACCTGGAATAACTGACATTGAGGAATCTCTCACATCACCTCACGTCTCAACATATTTCTAGTCTATGAAGACATTGTAACAGTCAGGGATAAGATTTCCTCCTCCATCCTCCCTTCCTCAGGCTCCAACCATCGACCCATTTGCCTTCACTCGCACTAAGAAGACAAGGACTGATACCACCCCTTTAGATTTGAAATTTTTTGGTTATCCAACCCTAAATTCAAACCCATGATCCAGCATTGGTGGTCAACCAACCACCCCCCTAGCTGCACCAAAATGTACAGATTCCAACAAATATTAAAAATGCTAAAGAAACATTTGATGGAGTGGAATAAAACGACCTTTAGGAACATCTTCTTGGAAAAAACCACTCTGAAGAAGGACATGGAGTCCCTTCAGCAACAGATCATCCTAAAATCTCTCTTGACTTCTGTCTCACATACAGAAACAAAGCTTCAGTCCCAAATAGAGGAAATATGTAAGCAAGAAGAAATGCTTTGGAAAAAAAAACCTAGAATCTCATGGTTGAAATAAGGAAAAAACTATACCTCTTTCTTTCACCGCTCTACCATCCAGCTCATAATGCACAAAAAAATCTCCTACCCCAAAAATCAAGATATAACTAGGCTTGAAAACCACAAGGACATTGAGATAGAACTGGTCTCCTACTACATTGATATCCTCACATAGGAGAATCACTCCAGGGGGAAC
The DNA here is from genome assembly GCA_009831015.1 of Picea engelmannii. NCBI lineage: Eukaryota > Viridiplantae > Streptophyta > Pinopsida > Pinales > Pinaceae > Picea > Picea engelmannii. The sequence continues at coordinate 81,017 of ML797136.1, forward strand.
ACCATTCAACGTGTCACCTCCCACATCCCGAATATAGTCACTGATCAACAAAACACTTTCCTAATGTGCCCAGTCAAGCTTCAAGAGGTGGAATCTATTGTCATGAAAATGAAAGAAGATACATTCCCTGGACCAGATGGTTTCACAATCAACTTCTTCCATGCATGCTGGGATATGATTAAGTTGGACGTTCTCAACATTGTGGAGGAATTGCGCAACTATTAGTGGGTCCTCCCTTCCCTTAACGGCACCTTCCTCAACTTCATTCCCAAAGAGTAAAGTGTTTTGGTTCTAAGAAAGTACTGACCCATATCTCTCTGTAATTTCATCTATAAAATCATCACTAAATTCATAGCCAACAGGTTAAAGCCTCTTCTTCCTTTTCCTATATTTCCTGAGAAAATAGATTATGTTCAAGGAAGGCATATTCTGGATGGAATAATTCTTTCCCATGAGGTCAGTCACTCGCTAAAATCCACCAAGACATCGGTAATTCTCCTCAAACAAGAACTATCCAAATCCTTTGATCACCTTTGTTGGGAGTACATTTAAAAGACCCTCCTTGCCCTCGACTTCAGTCAATATTGATTTTGTTGGATCCTCTCCCTCCTCTCTTTCGCCTTATTTTCGATAATTTTCAATGACTCCCCCTCCCACAAAATTCGATAGGGATATCCTCTTTCTTCTTTTCTCTTTATCCTCATGGCTGAAGGATTAAGTTGAATGTTGAAAAATTCCACCACAAACGACTCTCTTAAAGGTTTGAAGCTCCACAATAGTCAACCTTTGACCCACCAAAAACTTGTGGATGAAAACCTACTTCTAGCCCACCCCTCCATTCAAGAATCCCACACCCTAAAATTCATGTTCAATACCTTCTTGGAGGCCTCGGGAGCCACTGTCAACTTGGAAAAATCTCTCATCTTCTTCTTCAACACGCCCCCCTTCACTCAAAGAACCGTCTCTCAAACCCTGGGTTTTGGCTTCCTCCTCTCTCCCCTCCAAATACCTGGGTTATTCTCTAATCACCTTAGCCATGAACAACTCCACTTGGAAGGAGCTCATCGACAAATTAACTCAACATATCTCCTCCTATACTTTCAGAACTCTCAATATTGTGGGGTGCCTAGTTCTCCTAAAATCTATTTTGAAGACAATGTCATTGTATCTCTTCTTTGTTATCACTGCACCCAAATGGGTGCTCAAATCAATTTGGAAAACACAATGCACCTTTCTATGGAGTGAGGAAAATAAAACTGATAAATGGCCTTTGGTCAAATGAGACACCATCTTCTTACCAAATAATATGGGTGGCCTTAGTCTGATGGACCCAATCAAAAGCAATGAAGCTCTCAGTGCTAAGACATGGTGGAATTGGATATCCAACATATCCACTCCTTGGTAAAAACTATGGCACAACAAATATGCCCCAAATTGGGACCCTCACAACTCGATTCACTTCACTCCTACCACTCAAGGCTCTCTCATTTGGAACTCTACAAAATGGCAATGCCACCTCATCCAACAACATAGATTTTAGGAAATCAGAAACAGGGCCCTGGAAAACTTCTGGTCAGACTCTTGGAAGGAACTTATAAGCTTGGAAAGACAACATAACCTTACACCTCAAGGTAACTCTAAGGTCAAGGACTACTGGCACACCATAGATAAGAAACACTTCAAGCATTGGTTACTTCCCCACACCTCTATTCTCCATCTACAAGCAGTAACCAAAACGTAAATCGTGCAAGATGTCAGTAATCAGAAAATTAGAATCAGTCCGCACAATGACAAGCTCAGAAGGGGATATATACCAAGAGGCACCTTCACCGTCAAAGAATCCTACCAACTTCTCATTCCCCCAATGTCATATCCTTGATAACTATGTTAGGCCAAGCTTTGGGCTCTAAGGACTTGACCAAATATCTCAATCTTTCTTTGGAAATTTCTTCATAGGTGAATCCTCACCTAGGACAACATCCTCAAAAGAGGATTCTCTATACCCTCGAGATGTGTTCTTTGCAACAACAAAGAGGAATCCATAGACCATCTACTTGACAATTTTTCATTATCTGGCAACTTATGGGATAAGGCAACGATGCTTTGTAGAATTTTTGATTGAATCCATGGAGACATAACTCACACTCTAAAACATTGTGTCGATATCCCCTATCAGAAACCAATCCTCAACTGCCTCTAGAAGCTGCTACCATTTTACCTTGTCTAGAACATTTGGAAAGGGAGTAATAGATGCATCTTCGAAGACAAATCCTCTTATAAAGACTCTCTGTGGACCATCTGCAGAAAGAATTTTTTAGAAACAATATTTATGCATTCTTGGTCTGACCTTGAATTCAAAGCACATACAAATGAAGTGTTACACATTTAACGATGGGACATCACCTGCCATCCATGCCCCCCACCCTCTTCTACATATTTCCACATGAGGGCCTCTTTCAGTACAGATCAATGGTCCCCCCCCCCCACTATTGGTTTCCTCAAACTCAACTTTGATTGTGCCTCTAAAGGTAATCTTGGTCCTGTGGGCTTTGGAGGTGTTTTCAGAAACAAAATGGGGGAAATTTTATGTCTTTATTACAAAAACATCGAACATGATAGTAACAATGCAGAAGAACTTTCAGGTCTCCTCCATGGTCTCATAATTGCTAAACAATGAGCTCCTCTCCCTATTTTAATCGAAGGAGACTCTCAACTAATTATCTCTCTGGCTATACATATGTAAAATGTCTCCCAAACATCAAGATTCTCTACCAGTTGGTGCTTGGACTACGACCTTCATCATCTTTCTCAGCGCCTGGATCTCGGGGACTCCATCTCCTTCCTCCACATCTGACACAAGGAAATCTCCCTGGAAGGAAGAATATCCAATGAAATCTTGAAGGACAACACTAATGTCCATGAACTTACCATAGAGGAGTGCTCTAGTCACCCCTTCAGGAAGGTCTGTATCGAAATTGCGCTCAAGGAATCCTCGACCCTGGATGTGGGTGTCCACATGACAACCTCCACCTCTCCCCCCAGCATGCACCGTGATATCCGAACTTGTACCACCTCACTCCCCCTCATGTGCCTTAATTACCCTCCCCTTCTGAGACACAATTCATTTACTTCTCCCATGCGTCCTGCCCCTCCCCTACGTTGTCTTTGTACTCACCTTCAACTCACATGCTCCAACAGTCTGATGAACTTAATGGCGTCAGACATGACAAAACATCATCTTGACGCTCTTCTCTCGACCAACTTTGATATCTCCTCTCACTTTCACCTTGCCTCCCTTACAAATTGGCTCTGGGAACTTCAAATAAGACGTCACTCTTCTCTCAATGCAAGGTGGTGGCTCTTCTCTGCACCCAATATTTTCAATTTCTTGCTCATGCCTCCTCATCGATGCGCCACCACCACCCAAGGGTGAAGTGTTTGTGGGAGGTGAGCCTCCAAAGCTCCTCACTTTCCCTTCCTATCCAACCAGGATGGCTTTGATCGCTCAGTTCCAGGCTCTTTATGAAAATTGATTGATGGTTTGGAAGAAAAGATCTCAGGCTCCCTCTTTCCATCCTGTCGCACCTCTAGGCATTGAAGAAGCTACTAAGTGGTAAAAATGTACTCACCCGTGCCCTCCTCAGCCTCCAAGGTGTCTTCATTTGAATCCGCTCTATCTCACCTCACTCACCCCACTTCCCCACATCCCACCCTCCTTCATTTTCTCCACCCTCCCCCACCACTTGTCCTCCTTCCTCTGCATCCCACCCTAACTCCTCGATGCCTCATGAGACTCCCAACATCACAGTTGAGACGACTCATCCAGGAAATCATGGAACGTTGACGGCTCCAGGCATGCATAGCTCGTCGAAAGAGACTACTACAGGAACAAAAGTTATGTCGACTACCTTAGGCACACACAGCTCGCTAAAGGCTCCTTACATCAAAAAAATATGTTACCGGTCAAGCATCCATCCTCAGACAACTCCAACTTTGCTAGTGACAATGATAGTGATTTTGGTGGTTGTCCAATTATCGAAGAATTTCCTACAAATGACCCTTGTTCTTGAATTTTAGGCCTCCGCATTACTTTCATTTTTTCTCATCTTTTTCATGCTTTACTATTTTTTTGTTAAAATACACACAAAAAACTAAACCTAATCATTTTGGTAAGCTCGATTTTGCATTAAGGGTAGGCAAAATTCTCAAGTCTCACCCGACCTAGTTTCCCACTAAGGGAAGGCCCATTTTTGTCCACTCTAATGGAAAATATTAGTGTTTTTGACTGTATTTTACTCTATTTTAATAGATTAGCTCTTAAATTTACAAAAAAAAGAGTGGATTCCATGAGAAGAAAAAAATAGGAATACTATTCTCCCAAAGATTAATTCAAGGTGGTTAGGACCTAAAAATAAATCAATGAATAGCTTAGGATGGTTCGAACCAAATTCCAACTAACAAAGGTGCGAGAGACCGTTATGGTAAGTCTCATGTAACAATTACCCAAGGTTAACGTACCCTCATGAACATGGGCACCATCTAGGGGAGATAAAATGGATGTTAATAATATATCTTGGGTACGACATGCACTTCCCACTTGCATTCAGTCAGTTTAAAACCTAAAAAAATACCACTAATATTATCACTTTGCAACCAGAAATTAGACATAATAGTCATGGGTTAGTTTTCTACACATGGGTAGATAACTAGGACTCGGTCCTAGACCCACTAAACAAGCAAGAGGGGATAATATCAATACTTGATCAACTTTAACCTCATGCTTGAAGTGCATATTAGGAATGCTTTCTTAAAACATATTCTAATACTAATGTATTTTCACTCCTTAGTATTTCTAGTTTCATTTTTGCAGCTTTGGAGAGTTTACTATCTAGTCAAAACCAATGGTCTACACCTAGATTATGTGGGTTTTCTATAAAGAAAAAGTCTAGTTTATTTTAAATGTTAATTGTTTGTTTTTAAATCTATTATTTACTCAAAAAAGTTGAGAGTGAAACTTATGATGTTTTGAAGAATAAAAAAATGCTATACTAATGAATTTTAACATTTATGCTAATCTTTCTAGGAAGCCATACATTCTTTGCATAAATTTCGAACAACAAATAACTTAAAATATATAACACAATAAACTCAAAAAATGCAATTTTATTTTTCTTTTTCAATTTGATGCAATGCAATCTTATCAAACAAAAATGATGCAAATAAAATGAAATTATGCTACATTACTAAAAATGCACCTAAAACATAAAATAAGTGTTTTTGTTTCCTTTCCTTTTAAAACCAAAATGAAAATCCCAAGCACTATGGTGATGCTAATTCCTTGTGAATGTACAACACACCCTTCGAATGTGGCAAAGAAAAAGGTTTGGAAAGTTAAAACACCAAGGAAAAATGGAAAAAATAAGTATACATTTATATCTAAGAGAAAATGAGACGTCCTCATTCTTTTACCAAGGAAAAATGGAAAAAATAAGTATACATTTATATCTAAGAGAAAATGAGACGTCCTCATTCTTTTACTTAAGGAAAAATGTGTATCAACATTATTTTATTGAAGGTATCAACATTATTTTATTCAATTAAACAAGTAAATATATGTACATACACTTTTTTCCATAAAATAGGTGAGTATAAAGTCTATAAAATGTAAAACAATTGGTTAAATGCATAAAACCTTTTCTTTCTTAATTTATAATAAGAAATGAAAGGAATAAGATAAAGATAACTAACCAATTTAAATTCTAAGGCTGGAAAGTAGAGAGAGGAAATCTTAAAAAGGAAGAAATCATAGAGTTCTCCCCCACAGAGTCACCATTTTTGTGATAAGGAATAACACCCATATGATTAAAGTTAGTTCATGGGCATAACAAATAAAATATATCGCAACTAAAGTTTTAGATCAATTATGTATGTGAATGTAAATGAAAATATATGAAGAAGGATACATGTGGCTATAAGGATAATCCCTTTTATTGTATTTTAAATGATACATGTGGCTATATGGATAATCCCTTTTATTGTATTTTAAATGTAGCCTTAAGAGAATCATGAATACTCGAAATTCTTTGAGCCTCTCTTCAAATATGTACACAGGTAGAAACACAAATTTACTCAAATGATAAAGTGTAGGAATCAAGAATGATAAGAATATGAAAAAGTAAACAACTACTTATAGCTAAATAATCTTAATTAATATCAAGTAATTAATTCCTCCCTAAATCATATGATCAACAAAATAAATTCACATTGTTTTTTTGGGGGGGGAAGTGCAGTGAGATATTTCTATTAAATCAAAATATAACAACAATATAATACTTGGATTTTCCACTGAGAGATTTGTCATAAGAATTTAGGTTTCTCTATCTTAGATCACTTAAGGAATGCAACTTCTATTTGGTATTCTTGTTAGATGGAATGGGAAAACATCAATGATTTATATCCCAACCCTAAAAATCAAAGCAATGTTAATAATTAGTGGAATTTGGGACGAAGGGAAATGGTCAATAAGTGGCTGAGAAGATCTCTAGTAAATTATCTAACATAAGGGTTCCTGTAAATATGAGGGTCCATTCTCCAACATTTGAACCTTATTTATACTCTAAAAATTTGGTTGAGTTTGTTGGTAATGGAATTATGTGAAAGTGTTTAGATCTCATTAATGTTTCTTGGGAGTGTGAAATTATCATCCATTTATTTTATTTTTCAATTTTTGGAATGCATACAACCTTTCTTGGTGCAAATGTCCATATATATGCTTCTTCCTTAAAGGATAAGAGCATGTACATGATCAAAAATTTATATAATGTGTGAATAATGTGTGATTTTTGGGAGAAAATACATGCAAATGATAATGTCCTAGTCAACAAGGCATTAGATTCTTTATGAGGGCCAAATAATGTTAGAACTAGTGGATCAAGATATGGAAAGAACTATATGTAAGAAAGTCAATCAAAAGTGGCCCAAACTAAACAAATCAAAATAGATCAAGAGAAATGCAATTGAAGTCATATAATTTTTTCCAATGCAACCCAAACGTAATAGAAATTTGTGGAATATTAATCTCCCAAATAAACAAAAACTAGGTGGAAAAATTCAAGGGTGTTCAAGTTCTTTGACCAAACTAAGTAATTGGAACCAACCAAACTGTATGATTATTCACAGTGTGATAATGAATAGATGTTGAGCATGTCAAAACTAACCAAGTCAAGGGGAAATGAGGGATCCTCTTTCCTATTCAGAGGTAAACCATCAATTAGGAAGATGGGGCCAAGGTACATACTACCTCTAGATCAAATCCCTAGAATATAAATGTCGGATTGGATAGGAGAAGATAGACTAAAAAGAAAGTATAAGGGAACATTTGTATTTTATCATGAGGGTTGATACATGGATAATGAACATGGATGAGTAGGACTAATACAAATATTGTTGATAGAGGAAAAGATTGATGGACTAAAAGATTCCTTTTTTTAAAATGCAAACTAAACAAGTCAAGGGGAAATGAGGGCTCCTCTTTCCTATTCAGAGGTAACCCATCAATTAGGAAGATGGGGCCAAGGTACATACTACCTCTAGATCAAATCCCTAGAATATAAATGTCAGATTGGATAGGAGAAGATACACTAAAAAGAAAGTATAAGGGAACATTTGTATTTTATCATGAGGGTTGATACATGGATAATGAACATGAATGAGTAGGACTAATACAAATATTGTTGAGAGAGGAAAAGATTGATGGACTAAAGGATTCCTTTTTTTTAAATGCAAACTAACCAAGTCAAGGGGAAATGAGGGCTCCTCTTTCCTATTCAGAGGTAACCCATCAATTAGGAAGATGGGGCCAAGGTACATACTACCTCTAGATCAAATCCCTAGAATATAAATGTCGGATTGGATAGGAGAAGATACACTAAAAAGAAAGTATAAGGGAACATTTGTATTTTATCATGAGGGTTGATACATGGATAATGAACATGAATGAGTAGGAATAATACAAATATTGTTGAGAGAGGAAAAGTTTGATGGACTAAAAGATTCTTTTTTTTTAAATGCATAATAACAAGGTTGACCTGATAACATGGGCATAAGTCAAAGGATAGGCCCACTAGAATTGGGGAGGACGATGATGAAAATATTTAGTAATATAAATAGGGGATGACTATGGAGATGTAACCCTAATGATGAACATTTAGTGGAATAAATAACTAAGACAATATTATGGGGAGACTAAAACATAGGCATTTTAGGGGTGTAGAGTGCCAAGGGAGATTATGTATGTTCGCAAGTGTGATAGTGAGAACATTTATGGTTTCCCAATTAAGAATAAAATAATTTGGGATGGAGGTACATGCAAGGATATGGGTGCCTAAAAAATAACCATATGAATCAATTCAAAGAGAATTATAACAAGGGGAGGTGACTAAGGGGTGGGGACTAATGGAAATATCCTTGAGGGTATATAAATGGTGAAAACATATTGTAAATGATCTTCACGATATGAATGAGATGATGTGTTGAAAACATAAAGTGTAGTGTAACTGATAATGCCGATAAAAACATGAGGCAGTCCAAGGGAAATAGTTAATGATTTGAAGGATAAGGGGTTTCACAAGTTCCTTGAAAACACCTTGACGTTAGTAGGGGATACAATACTCTCAAATATCATTGAGTAATGGGATGTGGATGTGCATAGGTGTTCATTATGTAGGGTGAGTGAGTGGAGATCACCTTAAAGGATCTATACTTCATGACCAACTTGCACATATATGGAGTCGTGGGAAAAATTCTACCAATGAGGCCATGGGATAATCCAATGGAATAGTTATTGGTGATGTACTACCAAGACAATTATAGTTTGCATGACTCAACTATCAAGCTAGATCATATTGAGTGATTAGAGACTTGTGATATTGTTGTTGGCATGTTATGAGTTGTTGAAACAGGTTTAAAGTTTTTATCTCTAACCTAAAACTTCGTATTTTCCTAATATGGGGTCGCCTTAACTTTTAATTTAAGAAAAAAAAAAGAACTAAAACTTTTCTTTTTTGGGATTCGGCTTTTCATAAGGTATAACCCTCACTATTAGTTCTAAAAGCCCGGTACCGAAATCTCGATAGGGATCAATTTTAATAATAAAAGGAAAAAAACTAAAATGTTTTAAAGTCCTGATGCATGTTCTATAAAGTATTTTTAATCGCGATTAATTAAACCTTAAAGGATTTGATTAACAACCTTTTAACTTTTTGGGATTCAGGTTTACTCAGAGCAATGTGTTTTCAATGCATATCGATTCGCGAAACCTCAATCCCTGATTTCCCAAAAAAATGGAAGTTAGTTATTAATATTGATTAATTAAATTACTAATACCATGGTTAAGGCCTAAACTAATGTCATCGCAATTTCGGGATTCGAGGTTTAATGATGACATACCTTATGGAAGAAAGATCCCCGAAACCCGAAAACGCAAATTCTCGACTCATAACCAATGTCTAAGCTGAACTAACTTTGTTTTAAAATCACAATTAATGGTAATTAAACTTCTTTAGGTATTTTCATATTCATATTCCGTTGAACGAAATATTTCAAATTTTAAGTTTAGAATCATTGAAATACGACCATATTAATAACGAACAACTGATGATTTTTGTGACACAAATGCTTATCTCAAAAATATTCTTTGCATTAAAGGTATTAATTTCTTATCAGCTGCGTCAGTACTTTCACCATAAAATGAGTTAAAGGAAAATTAAAGGTCTGGGTTTCAAATCTTATTCTTGTTCTTTCTATCAGAAGTAAGTCACATTCAACCAAACTTATACACCTCTCTTCTGTGACATGTTTTCATTCTAACATGAAAGTTATGGAAACGAAGAAGGCACCTGAGAAGAGTGAAGATACAACTGAGATTTGCAGCCCAGAGGGAGATGTCCTATCCGACACTACGCCACATGCTATCGAATCAATCAACTCTTGGAGACAAATCTATGAAATTATGGACTACAAAATCAAAAATTCCGCTAATGATTTCGAGAATCACCTTTGGGACATAGCAGAATCAGAGCTTCACAAGATTGCAGCACGCCCATGGCTCATGATGTACAATGACATGGTCAGTTGGGCTTTAGAAAATATTGATATTCCAACAATAATCATTTTAAATGATCTAGCGGTCATTATCGACTCATTCAGAGCGGAACATATCCAAGTAATGTACAAACTCTTGCCCAATCCTAAATACATTTACAATGTCGAATTTATAGCTGAATTTTAGAGAAAGCAATGTACTGAGGCAGACCAAACCTACCCTGACTAAATCAAACACTTGTGGAGATGTCCATCATAATTTAGGGCCGATACCAATCGAAATTATGCCATAGCTTCTTTGAATGAGTACATGGTTTATGTAGCCATGATGTTGTGTAGACTCTTCGAAAAAAAGAGTCCCTGTCATTTCCCTACAGAATGGGTGCTCTTTTTAGAGGAAGCATTAGAAGGATATAGTTTTAACTGGAGGAATATTTTATCCAATAACCTAGCCAAAGAGGTTTCAGATTACAAAGTTGCAAGAACCAAAGGTCAACCAGTGGCCTTTTACATGTCGGCATACATCATGGACGCAATTTGTTTTATGACTCCATTCTCCTTGATGAATTGGAGTTGGAAGATAACCTGTCCTGAACCCATTCACAGGTATCACTCTAAACTATGGGAAGAAAACGCTAAAAATTCATTTTACAAAATCTGTTATTTCTTAGTAATACCAATGTATAAATTTTTGTATGGTTGTGACCCCCCCTCACATTTCTGAGATAGTCTCAGAAAACCTCAAGGCAATAGTTGAATGGTTCATTAAAGAAAGCTTCTCCTATATCAGGGTTTATGGGTGCTCAATCCCTCCTCATGCACTTAAAAAATTCCTCCCGGATAGACTGGTGTGTAGGGAATTAGCTCACCAAATAGTGAAAGGCAGTATCATAATAGAGCTAAAGATGGCTCAAAAGAAGTCTTGGCCAATCTTCCCTGTATATATCAGGAAATTTTCATTACAACGCTTGCGTCATTCCAAGGTGGAAGCAAAAGCACTTGAAGAGGTCAAATTGGTAAATATTGAGCACAAAAAGGACAACCCTTATCAACTAGTGAAAAAACACATGATACACTACGGTATGAAAGCCTATGAACATGAAAAGTCCAATTATTATGATATGTTCAAAGAGGTCAAAAACTACGAGGAGGTATTAAATAGAGTACGAGCATTATCACCCGACTTACAGACCGGTTTTATGACTTTCCAAAGTCACAGGCGAAGCTGTTTACCAAAGGTATTGCAAGGTGAATCCATGACTCCCCCTCCAGAGTAGGAAGAGCATCCCCTAGGTTTTGAATCAGAGCTATAGGATAAAGAAAATACAAAGGAAAATCTAAAGGAGACTGAAATGCCTTCACAAAGAATAGAAGTTCCACAGACCAAGAACTCAGAGTCAGGGAAAGGAAAGGAGTTTGAAACATCCCCAAAAATCCCTCGTGACATTCCCAAAAAAGTAGGAGGAATGACATCAATAGATCTGGGAAGCTCTATTACTTCTTTGACCCCTTTGTAGTTTACTTACGGAAACCCCCAGATGGAAGTTCTATATGTTAGTGATCTTGAACCTATTTCTAGAGATGAGATTCCTTCATCCGATTATTTTTTTAGTAAAAAGAGGAAGGTTGTCTTGAAACAGGAAATGCATCCAAGAGGATATGCAATGATAAAGAAACATAAGATCATCGTAGATGGACAAAATCTTGAAGAAGAGGATTTCACTACAGAAGTAGCAGGCTCAATGGGAGCCTTGGAAACAACAAATTTATACTCTATAGGTAACTTGAGAACTAGGTTACAATAGAAAGATCAAATGATAGCCCAACTACAAAATCAATTAAAGGCGACTAAAAGAAATATCAGTCAGGAAATAAACAAAGGGCTAGAACAAGCCAGAGTCAGTGACATACAGGAGATTCAAATGCTAAAAGAAAGATTAAATGAAATGAAGATACAGGTCAGTCAAGGAAAGGTCCTCCACCAGGAATAAATGAATAAGCAATTACAAAATAAGATGAATTGAATTCAAAATCAAGTGGTAGAGATGGAAATTTTTCAAGCCTAGGTGTTGGAAATACATGAAAAAATAGAAAAAGAGCAACATGGAGTGATCTCCAAGCTAGAAATTATTCAGAATTACTTTCAGGAGGAAAAAAAATCCTTTGATGGTATTCTCTTGAAAGAGAAAGAAGCAAAAGTATCCAGGACCACTTTTCAAAAGGCAGCTGCTTTTTCAGCAAAAGAGGAAGTCGAAAAAACTCAAAAGCTATATGTTTTAGAGAAGATTAAAGGGGATATAATACTCAAGGTATGGGAGGCAAACCTTGCCGAAAACAAGAGAATAAACAAAGAGGTTAATGATGATTGTCAAGGAATTTTCGACGTTCTAGATAAAGATTCATTGAACATTGGAAGAGACAATTGTCCTGGGTTGTTAGGACAAATTAACATTGGAAAGAATAAATTAAATTTCAAGGAGAATCTGGAAGAAATTCAAATAGAAATCTCACAAATAAAGGTAATTGATGTCACACAAATTAATAGGTGGATGGTGAAGCCAAATTTAAAGTTACAAACTATTGAGTTTACAGGAAAGATAATTGAAGATCGTCTACCAGAGCTACAGAGAAAATTCTTCCTATTTGAGGCGAAAGATTTTCCATAGGCTCCTAGAGTTTTTGTGCAGTTCCTAGGAAAATGTATTAGCTGTCTCAAAACGGAAGAAGGAAGTTCATCAACAAAGAAATAAAGTATTATTTTGAATGTTTTCATCACCGAAATTACAAATAAGATAAAGATAGAAATGTAAACGGTTCAATATTGCACATTTATGTAACTATTAACCTTCAGAAGTTAGTTAATCATCAACAGAAAAATAATTTGGTGATCATATATAAATATAATTTCACAAGACTAAAGAAAGGGATTTTTTCTTTGGAGCTGATTGTACTAGAAGTTTTTCTCATTTGCAGTGATAAGATAATGGAGAAGATATTTTGAATTCTTTCAACTTGAAGTTATGTGTCCCTTTACTTTGTTTTCAACATATTTATTTTCATGTCTTTCTAATGAATGACCAACCACTGTTTAGCACAAACTTCTACTGTAGTTTGAATTTATTTGGTTATCTAATCATTTACAAATTTTCCTCTGTGATTTCTATCAATATTTTCAAGACCTGTAGGTCATTTGGATGGTTACATTTTGTACTTCATTAGAAATTTCATTTTTCTTCCGTTCTTTTGTTATGATATGAGATTCTTTTATGATTAAATCCTCATATTTCTAACAACATTATGTTTCTTCTTCTTTGATCATTCTCAACACTCTTAATTATTTCAAGTATAGAAAATGGCCTCTACTGTGGGTATGTTATTATTTTAAATTCAAGAACTCCTTTTTTTGTATCTTTCAAAACAAAGGTAACATAATCTTTCAACATTTTACAATTTAATAAAGTTTTACCCCTCACGACTATCCCCAATACTAGAGAACCTAAAATAGAACCTGACCTTATAGATCAAACTAGTATTTCTTTGAACTTATTTAATACCATCATACAAACAACAAATACTCGGTCATGTTAGAACGTTCGTGGGTAGTTATCGAGAGAGATATCAATATCCAAGAACAATGGGAATCTAGATAGAGACATTTGAGGAATCAACTTTACTCTTCACAAATTGATATTTTACCCCTTAACTTTCTCTATCTTTTTGGATGCCTTGACGGTATACTTTAGATCCTTAAAGTATAAACTTAGAAACAACATCTTTTTGGCACCATTGCCGGGGAACGAAGAAATGAATCTTTTCCCAGGGAAGAACGACATTGACATTTTCTTTCTTTGATAGTGAACAAAGATCGAAAAACCTTCTAAGGATACTTTCATCTTTCACTTGGTGACTCCATGATAAGTAAACTGGATTTTAGCTGAAAGAACACCAGAAAGAACCCGGACGACAAACAGACCTTGCCATTTTCTGATCCGAAAAATATTTTAAAATCATGAAGATCCCTTAGACAAATCATTTCTCCCATACATACTATTTTTCAACTTGATTCTACACAGTCGAACATTAAGGGAATACTTGAGAGATCCGTCTTGCTCCCCCTTTCAACTGATACATTCTCTTTTCCCTAAGTGTATACCCCTACTACCAAGTACTCTGACAAATGCCCTGTATATCCTGATTCAACCCCCGTTGATTCTCCGATATATTCACATTATGAGTTTGGAGAAACAAGTTCTTTTCTTCGTGGGCCTTCTTTATCTAATTCCATATGCCTTGATAATCAGTTCCCCACAACTTTTCTGTCACATTCAATCACAACTCAAAATCTACCAAACTTCTGTGAGATTTCTCCTCATACACTTTGAGTTTCATCCTCAAATCCATCAATGGTTGCACACGAAGGCATGGGAGCTGGAGGTGGTGTCACAGGAGGAGTAGCAGGAGGCTAAGTACCACTCCCTGGAATATTTGCTAAGGTGGCTACCAGATATGCCCCCCTTTTCCTCTCAGTCCCCCTACACGAACTTCCCAAAAATTACATGAAAAGTCTTCCCAAATTCATAAGGGAAGGAGATTTAACCACACAAGAACACATCAATTTCTTTGACCAATTTGATAACATCCTTGGAATCAAGCACAAAGATGTCTATTATAGACTCCTCATTCAGACTTTCGAAGGATAGGTGAGGACCTGGTTCCGAGCCTTGGCAGCGAGATCTGTAAGGTCTTACGAAGAACTTGAAAACTCTTTTATCAGACAATGGAGAGAAAGGAGAGACCACCTCTATTACCTAACTGAATTTGTGGATCTCAAAAAGAAAAGCTCAGAATCAGTTCTTGAGTTCACTCAAAGGTTTAACAAGCTGTATAATAAAATCCTGGTCGAGGTCAAACCTTCTCAACATGCAGCGAAAGTAACTTTCATTGGATCCTTTGACCTCGATTTCTCTCTATTATTAAGAGAAAGGAGATCAGTAGATCTCACTAAGATGCAATGTGATGCCCTAGAAATTGAATCGAACATGATGGCATCAGGAAAACCAAAAGCCAAAGTAGAAACCTGGAAGAAAGAAAATAGAAAATTCAAAGAACAAGGTGGATCCACAGGATCAAGAAAATCCTCAGGAGATAAAATAGATGATATGGCTAGGAAAATTAAAGAGCTGTCAAATAAGATCTCAAAAATGGAACTCGATAAATCAAAAAAGGACCATTTTCCTAGGAAGGATTTCAGAAGGAATCCTGACCCTAAAGCCCCACAAAGACATATTAAGAATGAGGATCAAGAAATCCCAACCCCCTTCAATAGTGAAAACTTCATTAGAGGGGAAGACCTAGAATATTTTGAAGATTTAGATGAGGATATAAAAAATCTTGGTGACGATAGTCTACAACCCTATTTATCGAGACAAGATTATGAAAAAACCTTAAATAAAGAAAATAGAGAGGAAGACGACGTAAAGAACAGTACTTATGAAGATTTGACCTATAAGGGTATTGCAGATGATATAATGGTCGAACTGCACTAGAAATACAATTTAAAACCTAGAAACAAGAGTCTTCCAACCGCCCCAACGAAAAGCATCCTTCCGAGGGGAGAAACTAATGAAGTGACTCCAAAGATTGTTGAGAAGCAGACTGCAAAAAACAACACTGTTGACATGCAACCTGTCAAGCCAAAGTCAATAGGAACACTCAGCGTGAAACCACAAGTCCCTGTGAGTGAAACCAAATCCACACCACAAAAGAAAGCTGAAAAGAAAGGAATGGAGGCCCAAAACATAGAGAGCGACAAAGCCATGGAAAATTTTAGTCTGGAAAATGAAATAAATAAAATCAAGATTCCTATACCTCTTGTCAAACTGGCAAAAAACCCCATATACGGAAAGAAAATTGCCGAGATGATTAGTTTTTTAGAAAACGAAAGCCAAGAAAATGTCATTAACTTAGAAGATGACAAGCTGAACATAGTTTTCGGTCCACATTTTGAAGGCACCAAAGACACTGTCACCTCCTTATATATCATGTTAACCTTGTTCGACCACCTACTCCATAACTACATGCTAGATTATAGAGCATCCCACAATGTAATGCCTAAAGCCATTATGGATAAATTGGGCCTCGAAATCACTAGGCCTTATGGAGATTTATATTCATTTGATTCAATAAAAGTTAAATGTATAGGCATGATTAAAGACTTGGTGGTAAATCTGGCACAAATACCTGCAAAAAGCATTCTAATGGACATAGTGGTTGCTGATATCCCTCTGAAATATGGTATGCTGTTATCCAGGTCCTGGGGTGCCAATCTTGGAGGATCTCTCCAGCTTGACATGACGTATGGTATGATTCTAGTTTTTGGAGGACATTTCACATGCCTATACAAATAAACTAGGTTGGCATTCATGGTAAGTGATCCACACAAACCGAATAACTACCCTATATATATTGCTGATCAAGATTTAGGTAATTGTATTTTATCCATTGATGATGATATTGATGTAGGTATAGATGAAAGTTGTAAAAAAGAGAGAACAAAAAAAGAAAAAATTAAAAAGGATGTATATATCACTGGTCTGTCGAAGATTTTTTTTGAATGCACCTCATCCTACTTTTGAGATGGAGCTAGGGCACTCCTTGTGGCTCGTGATAATCCATTCATAATCCCCTTTTCCTATAGCCTACAATGGAATGTGGACCACACTAATAATGTATGCGAGTATGAATCCCTAGTGTTGGGGTTAGAAGTTGCTAGGAGAATGAAAATAAAAAAACCTCGAAGTCTTTGGTGACGCCGAGCTAATTGTAAAATAGGTAAACCGATAGTACCAGGACAAACATCCTAGGTTGAGGTATTACAGGAATTGCATCTGGGATCTGATCGAAAATTTCTTCTCCTCTATCAAGGTTCACTACATTCCAAGAACCAAAAACCAACAGGATGATGTGTTAGCCAAAGTAGCCTCAACATTCACACCTCCCACTGCTTTTAAACTAAAGTACCATATACAAATGAGACACATGCCTTCCATACCGAATAACATACAACATTGGAAAGTTTTTGAGGACGATGAACAACTTCGCAATTTTTTAGAATCAATGGATGAGTTTTCTGAAATGCATTTCGACCAAGAAAACCAAAATGATCATATTTGGATCATGCAAGAAGGGGAGGGCCCCCAAGAATTCCACGATAAAATCGCTAATCACTGAATGCTTGTTCTAAAAAATAACTAGATCGCTAAGGGCCTGATTCCCTTGGAAAGGTTATTTAATCAAGATGACATTCCTTTAAGATCCACTTTACAACCTCAGCCGGAGGAAGTTGAGGACTGTGACATAGGTACCAAAGAAAATCCTCGGTTGGTGAAATTATCCAAATACCTATCCCTATAAACCAAAAGTAAATATGTTGAATTGCTTAGAAAATATAAAGACGTTTTCGCTTGGTCTTACGATGAACTGAGAACATATGCTACTTCTATAATCAAACATAAAATTCCTTTGCAACGTGGTGTCAAGAATTTTAAGAAGAAACTCAGACAGATAAACCCTATGCTACTACCAATGATAGAAAAAGAAGTTAAAAAACTCTTGGACACCAAAATCATTGTTCCACTAAGATATTTCGAGTGGGTAGCTAATTTAGTTCCAGTAAGAAAGAAAAACAACAAAATCAAACTGTGTGTTGATTTTAGGAACCTGAACCGATCGTCACTCAAGGACAATTACCCATTACCTAAGATGGACCATGTTTTAGAGAAAGTAGTTGGAGCTAATAGAATGTCAATGGTTGATGGTTTTTTAGGTTACAATCATATTGCAGTACACCAAGATGATAAGGAAAAAATGGATTTCACTACCCCTTGGGGTACCTTCATGTATGATAAAATTCCTTTCGGCTTGATGAATGTAGGGGAAACCTTCTAGCGAGCAATGGACATCACCTTCGTGGGTGAGAGAGATAAGTTTGTTGTTATCTATCTCGATGATCTGACTATTTTTTCAAAATCCGATGCAAAACATCTAGTGCACCTGAAGCAAAATTTCGAGAAATGTCGTAAATTTGGTTTGTCCCTTAATACCAAAAAATCTCATTTCGCTATGCAAGAAGGTAATCTATTAGTTCATATAGTGTCTAAATATGGAATCAAAATTGATCCCAAAAGAATTGAAGCAATAGATACTATAAACATCCCTAGAAATGTAAAAGAAATTCAGTCTTTCTTAGGAAAAATAAATTTCTTGAGAAGATTCATCCCTAACTTCGCCAAAATTGTGAAGTTGATCACATATATGCTAAAAAAGAATAGTGAGATGAAGTGGACAAGTGAAGCCAAAGCATATTTTCAATGAATCAAGAAATTTATCATAGAAGCTCCAGTCTTGGCAAGTCGTGATCACACAAAAGAGTTTCTAATCTTTTTCTTTTCTTTCGAACACATTATTGCAGCCGTATTGTTACAGAAAAATGAGGAAGACTTTGAACAACCTATTTCATTTTTCATTAAAAGTTTGAGAGATGTTGAGTTGAAATATAATATGCTAGAAAAAAAATCTTAAGCAATGGTGAAGGCTCTCAAGGCTTTCAAAACATATGTATTACACTTGAAGATCATAGCTTATGTCCCTACAAGCTCTGTTAAAGATATACCGATTCAGCCGGATAGTGATGGCAGAAGAGGCAGATGTCTAGCTAAGATTTAGGAGTTCGATCTGGAAGTCAAACCAACAAAACTCATTAAAGGCCAAGGTATGTCTAAATTTCTATCCAAATCAAACTTGCAGGCACTCGGAATAAACCAGCTAGAACAAGACGAGGATTTTCTAGAGATTAATGGACTCAATATCACTACACCTACAATTGAGATTCAAGAAAAAATTTCTACTTCAGTGAGTACTGTGATATTGTTTCTTACCTATTGACTCTTCAATGTCCCAGTGAAATAACCCCATCTAAAGCTAGGACACTGAAGCTACATGCTATAAAATATTGTATTATAGGCAGAAAATTATATAGGAAAGATCCCCTGGGTTTCTTGCGGAGTTGTTTAGTCGAGACCGAAACCGAAAAGGTTATTAATGAGTTCCACGAGGGAGTGTGCAGAGGAAACAACACTTGGTGAGCTACAACTTATAAAATCTTAAGAGATGGATATTACTCACCTAAGCTATTCATATATGTAAACACCAAAGTCTGAACTTGTACTCCCTATCAATTGTTTACAGGTAAACAGAAAGTCCCAGCTTTAACTCTTGTTCTAGTTAAAACTGAAGCTCCTTTTCAGCAATGAGGCCTTGATTTCATCGGAGAAATTCATCCACATTCCAATGCTCAGCACAAGTGGATCCTAACTGCAACAGACTACTTTACTAAGTGGGTGGAAGCTATTCCCATGAGAAGCGCAACTGACTTAGTAGTAATCAATTTTATGGAAGATTTTTTTTTATCCAGATTCGGCTATCCCCGAAAGATAGTCATCGATAATGCACAAACGTTTAAATCAATGGCTATGATAAGCTTCTGCCAAAAATTTAACATCATATTAGGACACTCCACAACTTATTATGCATAGGGTAATCGTTTAGTTGAGTCATCTAATAAAAGTCTAACAACCGTGATCAAAAAAATCTTGACTGAGAATAAGAAAGCATGGCATATCCATTTGAAGTACGCTCTATGGGCCAATAGGATAAGTACCAAAAGGTCAATTGGGATTTCCCCTTTTTAGATGGTATATGGAACTGATGTTATTTTACCAATCAATATTTCTCTACCAGTAATGAAACCTTTGCAAGATTCAAATGAAGAACCTAATGACATTACCAGGAGGGAAAACCAGCTAGTCGAAGTTCAGCAAAATAGAGAGGAAGTAAACAAAAAGTTGTAGAGATATCAGGATAAAATGAAGTCTTTATTTGATCAAAAAGTTGAGGATAGATATTTCCTCCCTAGAGATCTAGTACTAAAATGGAAAGCCAGAAGATAAGACACTGACAAACATGACAAGTTCGATTCGATCTGGTCTGGCCCTTATAGAGTCTCGGCCTCAGAGGGAAAAAATGTTTTTTCATTAGAAAATCTCGATGGAGACATTTTGAGTGCCCCTGTAAATGGACGATACCTTAAACACTACATGCAATAATATGTTTCTGAACTCTCATTGTACATACCATTTTTTTTTCATGTTTTCTTTATAGTTACATTGCTTTTGTTAAGTTTTAGTTTGTCAAAAAAAAAAAAAAGTTAGAAAATGTATATATTAAATAGTTCAAAAGATTTGTATGATTTTCTGATTTGTGTGAGTTTCTAACAGTTATCAGGTCATCTTAGTTGCAAGAAAATCATCAAGGAACCAAGAGATCAACTATACTAAAAGGGTAATCTGCATGAATAATCATGATAAATACTTCCCAAAAAGGTAATAAGTAAATAATCTTATGGCTGTAAATACAAAGAACTACTAAGGTATGAACTCTCACCTAAGAACCTGAGTTAAAATGTCCTAAGAGGTGCCAATGAGCGAGACATTAAATTTCATGATGGTTAATGTGATACTAAAAAAAAAATAAAAATTAAAAAATAGTCGTTGACACTCCTAAGTTTCCTAGGTTCTCTTACCTTTTCCCTTCGATCACTATAGATCTTACTCTTCACCCAACTTTGATTATTTTCCCATTAGTCTCTGGAGGAAAGAAAGGTCTCATCTTAACTTCAGAAATGTTCAGACTAACTTTCAAAGCAAGTGTAGGTAAAATTCTATGTTTTTCCTAAACTTTGGCTGAACCAGAAGTATGTTTGGGATAATCCTAACCTTTTAGTCATTCTAGTAGGAATAAACTGATCGTTTTCACTCAAGGAAAGTCCCTAAGAAATATTAATAAGTTTTCCTCAAGATTCTCCCTAAAGTCAAAGTGTCTGAGGGCCAAAAGGAAGATTAACCCAGAGCTATTTAAATAAGTTGACAGACCTTGTAAAAGTTTTAAGCAGTATATTTTCTTGAGTATGTTACATATTGATTAATTGCCCCCACTTCATAAAAAAAGTATATATAGATAGATGGTGAAAGGAAATTCATTATTTATTGCCCCCATCTAATATAAAGAGATGATGAAAGGAAATTCATTATATGATTTTCCTCCTCTCGACATTTAAATGTTAGAAAATAATGAAGTGGTGAAAGGAAATTCAATGTGGAAAATCTGATAACTTCACCGGGGTACTGAACAGGCTCGTTGGCAGTGAAGAAATGTCTACATATCTGACAAGGCTATTATACACAAATTGCAATATGCTCTGGTAAATTTTCTTCTTTCAACGAGATTACACATTAAGATTATGGGATTCCAGATTACACTATAAGAGTACCTTGATGCAAATACGATCAAATAAAAACTGGTAGAATGACTTATCTTGTTTTGATTATCTTGTACAAATCCGAGGTTAGTTTTAGAAAGAGGAATCTATGTGAGCCTATCTCAATATTGTCGAATGTTTTAATCTTGAAAAGTTTTCCAAAGTTAAGGTCAAAGTATTTATCTTCCTAGTTAGGTTTTTACAACTATGTCTCACAGACTGGAATAACTGACCCCATTTACCCAATAAAGGCACTAAGTCTACACGTTCTCCTCGTTCCACAAGGAGACGAGGTCCCCAATTGGAGCCTATGTTGAAACAAGTTTAAATTTTTTATCTCTAACCTAAAACTTCGTATTTTCCTAATATGGGAACACCTTAACTTTTAATTTGAAAAAAAAAAAAAAAAGAACTAAAACTTTTTTTTTTCAGGATTTGGATTTTCATAAGGTATAACCCTCGCTATCAGTTCCAAAATCCCAATACCTAAATCCCGACAGACATCATTTTTAATAATAACAGGCAAAAAACTAAAATGTTTTAAAGTCCCAATGCATGTTCTATAAAGTATTTTTAATATCTATTAATTAAACCTTAAAGGAGTTGATTAACAACCTTTTAACCTTTCAAGATTTGGGTTTACTCAGAGGAATGTGTTTTCAATGCATATTGATTTGCGAAACCCCGATCCCTAATTTCTCGAAAAAATGGAAGTTAGTTATTAATCTTGATTAATTAAATTACTAATACCAAGGTTAAGGCCTAAACTAATCTCATCGTGATTTCGAGATTCGAGGTTTAGCGATGATATACCTCATGGAAGCAAGATCCCCGAAACCCCAAAACGTGAAGTCTCGACTCATAACCAATGTTTAAGATGAACTAAATTTGTTTTAAAATCACAACTAATGGTAATTAAACTTCTTTAGGTATTTTCATATTTCGGATTCCGTTGAACGAGATCTTTCAAATTTTAAATTTAGAATCACCGAAATACAACCATATTAATAACGAACAACTGATGATTTTTGTGACAGAAATGAGTATCTCAGAAATATTCTCTGCATTAAAGGTATTAATTTCTTGTCAGCTGCGTCAGTACTTTCACCATAAAATGAGTTAAAGGAAAATTAAAGGTCTTGGTTTTGAATCTTATTCTTGTTCTTTCTATCGGGAGTAAGTCGCATTCAGCCAAGATTATACACCTCTCTTCTATGACATGTTTTTGTTCTAACACAAAATTTATGGCACCGAAGAAGACACCTAAGAAGAGTGAAGATACAACTAAGATTTGCAGCCCAGAGGGAGATATCATATCTGACACTACGCCACATGCTACTGACTCGATCAAATCCTGGAGACAAATATATGAAATTTTGGACTATGAAATCAAAATTTCCCCTAATGATTCTGAGAATCACCTTTGGGACATAGCAGAATTGGAGCTTCAGAAGATTGCAGCACGCCCACGACTCATGACGTACAACGACATGGTCAGTTGGGCTTTAGAAAAGATTGATATTATGACAAGAAGCATTTTAAACAATCAAGCGGTCATTATCGGCTCATTCAGACCGAAACATATCCAAGTAATGTAAAAACTCTCGCCCAATCCTAAATACATTTACAATGCCGAATTTATAGCTGAATTTCAGAGAAAGGAATGTACTGAGGAAGACCAAACCTACCCTGAATAAATCAAAGGTTGGTGGAGATGTCCATTAAAATTTAGGGCTGATACCAATGGAAATTATGCCAAAGCTTCTTTGAGTGAGTACATGGTTTATGTAGCCATGATGTTGTGCAGAATCTTCGGTAAAAAGAGTCCCTATCATTTCCCTGCAGAATGGGTGCCCTTTTTAGAGGAAGCATCAGAAGGATATAGTTTTAATTGGAGCAAGATTTTATCCGATAACCTAGCCAAAGAGGTTTCAGATTACAAAGTTGCAAGATCCAAAGGTCAACTAGTGGCCTTTTACATGTCGGCATACATCATGGACGCAATTTGTTTTATGACTCCATTCCCCTTGATGAATTGGAGTTGGAACACAACCTGCCCCGAACCCATTCATGAGTATCACTAGAAGCTATGGGAAGAAAATGCTAAAAATTCATTTTATGAAATCTGTCATTTCAATATAATACCAATGCATAAAATGTTTTATGGCTATGACCCCCTCGCATTTCTAAGACATTCTTAGAAAACCTAAAGGAAATAGTTGAATGGTTCATTGAAGAAAGCTTCTTCTATATCAAGTTTTATGGGTGCTCAATCCCTCCTCATGCACTTCCAAAATTCCTCCCGGACAAACTGGTGTGTAGGGAAGTATCTCACCAAATAGTGAAAGGCGGTATTGGAATAGAGCTAAAGATGGCTCAAAAGATGTCCTGGCCAATCTTCCCTGTATATATCGTGAAATTTTCATTACAAAACTTGGGTCATTCCAAGGTGGAAGCAGAAGCGCTTGAAGAGGTCAAATTGGTAAATATTAAGCACAAAAAGCACGACTCTTATCAACTAGAGAACAAACACATGATGCAATGCGGTATGAAAGCCTATGAACATGAAAATTTTGCTTACGATGATATGTTCAAAGAGTTCAAAACCTATAAGAAGGTATTAAACATAGTATGTGCATTATCACCTGACTTACAAACCGGTTTTATGACTTTTCAAAGTCACAGGAAAAGTTGTTTACCTAAGGTATTACAAGGTGAATCCACAACTCCCCCTCCAGAGCAGGAAGAGCCTCCCCAAGGTTTTGAATCAGACCTATACAAAACCTTCACAAATACAAAGGAAAATCCGAAGGAGAATGAAATGCCTTACAAAGAACAGAAGTTCCACAGACCGATAAATTAGATTCAGGGAAAGGAAAGGAGTTTGAAACATCCCCACAAATCCCTGGTGACATTCCCAAAAAAGTAGGAGGAACGACATCAATAGAGCTGGGAAGACTTATTACTTCTTTCACCCCTTTGCAATTTACTTATGGAAACCCCCAGATGGAATTTCTATATGTTAGTGATCTTGAACCTATTTCTAGAGATGAGATTCCTTCATCCGATTATTTTTTCAGTAAAAAGATGAAGGTTGTCTTGAAACAGGAAATGCATCCAAGAGGATATGCAATGATAAAGAAACATAAGATCATCGTAGATGGACAAAATCTTGAAGAAGAGGATTTTGCTACAAGAGTAGCAGGCTCAATGGGAGCCTTGGAAACAACAAATTTATACTATGTAGGTAACTTGAGAAGTAGGTTACAACAGAAAGATCAAATGATAGCCCAACTACAAAATCAATTAAAGGAGACTAAAAGAAATATCAATCAAGAAATAAAAAAAGGGCTAGAAAAAGCCATAGTTAGTGACATACAGGAGATTGAAATGCTAAAATCAAGCTCAAATGAAATGAACATGAAGATACAAGTCAGTTAAGGACAAGTCCTCCACCAGGAAGAAATGAATAAATAATTAAAAAATAAGATGAATTCAATTCAAAATCAAGTGGTAGAGATGGAAATTTTTCAAGCCCAGGTTTTGGAAATACATGAAAAAATAGAAAAAAGAGCAACAAGGAGTGATCTCGAAGCTATAAATTATTCAGAATTACTTTTAGGATGCAAACAAATCCTTTGATGGTATTCTCTTGAAAGAGAAAGAAGAAAAAGTAGCCAGGACCACTTTTCAAAAGGCAATGACTTTTTCAGCAAAAGAGGAAGTTGAAAAAACTCAAAAGCTATATGTTTTAGAGTAGATTAAAGGGGATATAATACTCAAGGTATGGGAGGGAAACCTTGCCGAAAAAAAGAGAATAACCAAAGAGGTTAATGATGATTGCCAAGGAATTTTCGACCTTCTATATAAAGCTTCATTGAACATTGGAAGAGACAACTGTCCTAGGTTGTTAGGACAAATTAACATTGGAAAGCATCAATTAAATATCAAGGAGAATTTGGATGAAATTCAAACAAAAATCTCACAAATAAAGGTAATTGATGTCACACAAATTAATAGTTGGATGGTTAAGCCGAATTTAAAGTTACAAACTATTGAGTTTACGGGAAAGACAATTGAAGATTGTCTACCAGAGCTACAGAGAAAATTCTTCCTATTTGAGGTGAAAGATATTCTAGAGGATCCTAGAGCTTTGGTGAAGTTCCTGGGAAAATGTATTAGTTGTCTCAAAACGGAAGAAGGAATTTCATCAACAAAGAAATAGAGTATTATTTTGAAAGTTTTCATCATCGAAATTACAAAGAAGATAAAGATAGAAATGTAAATGGTTCAATATTGCACATTTATGTAACCGTTAACCTTTAGAAGTTAGTTAATCACCAACAGAAAAAGAATTTGGTGATCATGTATAAATATAATTTCACAAGACTGAAGAAAGGGATTTTTTCTTTGGAGCCGATTGTACTAGAAATTTTTCTCATTTATAGTGATAAGATAATGCAGAAGATATTTTGAATTCTGTCAACTTGAAGTTATGTGTCCCTTTACTTTGTTTTCAACATCTTTCTTTTCAGTTCTTTCTAATGAATGACCAGCCATAGTTTAGCACAAACGTGTACTATAGTTTGAATTTATTTGATTATGTAATCATTTAGAAATTTTCCTATGTGATTGCTATCAACAGTTTCAAGATCGGTAGGTCATTTTGATGGTTACATTTTGTACTTCACTAGAAATTTCATTTTTCTTCCCTTCCTCTGTTATGATATGAGATTCTTTAATGATTAAAGCCTCATATTTCTAACAGCGTTATGTTTCTTCTTCTTCCATCATTCTCAACACTCTTAATTATTTCAAGTACAGGAAATGGCCTCTACTGTAGTTATGTTATTATTTTAAATTCAAGAACTCTTTTTTTTTGGTATGTTTCACAACATAGATAACATAATCTTTGAACATTTTATAATTTAATAAAGTTTTACCCCTAATGACTATCCCCAATACTAGACAGCCTAACATAGAACCTGGCCTTATAGATCAAACTAGTATTTCTTTGAACTTATTTAATACCATACTACAAACAAAAAATACTCGGGTTGAGTTACAATGTTCGTGGATAGTTATCGAGAGAGATATCAACATCCAAGAACAATGGGAAGCTAGACAAAGACAGTTGAGGAATCAACTCTGATTTACCCTTCACAAATTGATATTTTACCCCTTAACTATCTCTATCTTTTCGGATGCCTTGAGGGTATACTTTAGAGCCTTAAAGTATAAACTCAGGAACAACATGAGTGATGGGTTTGTATTTTCCTCATTGAGTATCATGTGGTCAAGAGATGACCATGGAGAGAGTATTTTTGGGGACCTACTTTGGTTGGGCATTAATATTTTTTCCTACAATTATGCATTAGTTGGTTGCATGAAGATGAGTAAGTGGAGGGGAATTCATGTTATACATATTTGTGTGCACATTTTTCCTTGAGAGGTCTCGACCTTCCACCCACACCATGAGATCAAGGATGTATGTATGAAGGAGCCCTGCATGAGTTGATGGGTTAAGTTGATGAGGAGGGGTGGGATTGGTGCTATAGAAAATGTCTTCTGGATGCACTTATTTTCTCACTAGCACCATCTCTTGGTACAAATTAAGGTCTATCCATACAAATATGTGGACTATAGGGAAGACCCAAATCTCCCACACTCCCTAGGCTAGGGAGGGAGACTATAGGGTAAGTAAATGTGCATTTATATTGTATTTTTGGTTTAATTTTTACATAGTAGTGTCCCCCCCCATTTCTAGGTGTAACTAGAGGAGATTTGTTTTCTCCATGATCCACATTTCATACAATAGTTTGATGATCTCATTCTATACTCTTAATAGAAAAAATCCAGCAAATGCCTCCTATCCATGTGACACGTGCCTAAATTGGCATGTTTTCAACACTCGTTTATTACCTTTTTCCTTACCATTCTCCCATTGTTCATCCTCCCTTAATACCTTTATCTTTTAGTTTGTCTTAGTTTTCACCAAGGTATGGATGTTCCCACCGTATGCTAGTTTTATGAAATTCTTACATATTTCTTAAGGAAACTATTATCTTCTTGCACTAACATTTCTATATAGAAGCAGTCATAGTGGCTACAACTCTTTGTAGGAGCTGCAACTCCTCTACAATTGTTGCAACTTCGAGCATGATACAACTGTTGCAATTAAAAATGCATTCTCATTTCTGCAAATATGAGAAACAATTCCCAACACATCAGTCATCATGAAAATTGTCAGTCAGAGATCTCTCCTTACCTAGAAATATGACAAAAGACAAATGGACAACCACAAAAGGAAAAAATTCACCTACCAATTGTCACCCAACTAATATGAGTCATTATATAACTGCTCTTTCCTAAAATTTGGTGATATCAATGTAAACTAATGAAAAATCTAATTCTCATGGTTCTCCATCTGCCTCCTTGTTTTATTTAGACATTAGATGTATTGTATAAATACCCCAACTTCCTTTGAGGTGAGGAATTGATTCTTGGGATAGTACTCGAATGTATTGTAAATTTTAGAAAATTGACAATATAATTTTGTTTCTCCTCCTTTTAGTGTGATGATGTGTTGAGTGCTCATATCATTTTGATTTCATAATCCAGTGCCTTGTATAAGGGGGTAGGCCCCCCTCCCTAGTTAGGTATTACCTATAAATTAGCATAGGATTAACATTCTATTGTTGTTTAATTACCTTCATAGTTATTTCGTTTTGCTGCAATTCCAAGTTCCATAAACAATTAATTGCAATTTAGGAACAATTAGCAATTAGTCTCTTTATGATTGTGAATTCTACGATAAAAAATGTGACTCAAGTGTTAATTAGATTTATGTATATTTATAACGGTTATGGATCACATAAGTTGTTGCAACTCCTATTTCTACAAAACACATTGTTTCGATTCTTGTTGATGTAATTCGCGTTGTTGCACCTCTGTTGTTGCAACTCCAATTTCATTCTTATTTGCAATAGTTTGATTCTCTAAAAAATTGAGATTGATATTCTATTGATTTTATGAGTTGTCATAAAAACAAGACCATTGAGAAGTAAAATAAAACAAATGAATAATTAAAACATAGAAGATACATAGTACAATAGAGACATAGATATATGTGGCAGAGTCCCTAGATGGTTATTTTCATTACATGAATATGATATAACCATCTTGAATAAAAATATATATATATAATCTAGAACAATATTTCCAACTTAATGAGAACTTTTTAAAGTTCTTGTCTTTTCAAGGGTCACATTTTTTACCCTGTTTTTAAAAATGGTGCTACCGGTAGCATCCCCCCTCCCTTTTTAGGTGGTTTTTTTATATTTTATATTTTCTCATTTGTAATGTTTCCACATTATTTTTTACGATGGTTAAAATTTAGACATGTAACATTAACAATTGATATCATTGTGATATCATTGTGGACAAAGACTTAAAATTTACCCTCGAATCAAAAAGCGATGTTGGTGATAACATTGTGTTTTTTTTGGAGTTGAAATCACAACTTAATTGAAAACATGTCTTCGACAATTGTTACCATCATAGATAAACAAATCAAAATTGACTCTTAAATCATTTCTTAGATTTGTTTTTTTTATTTCTTAAAATTTACATTAAAAAAATCAATAAATTGAATGAAATTTTTTTTTCCCAAATTATTATTTAAAAAAAAATCATTTTAGAAACAAAAGCAAATTATATGTAAAAAAAGAATTTAGAAAAATTAAAAAACCAAAAAATTAAAAATATATATAAAAAATAAGAAAGCAAAAACAATTACGGGAAAAACTACTTTAAAAAGATTAAAAAAACACA